>CM050842.1:32669471-32899471 GCA_027580175.1 Siniperca scherzeri | reverse complement strand
CCAGTGAACAAATGAGTGTTTACTGGTTGAAAACCAGAGTCAGAGTCCTGGTCGGATCCACTGTAAATCACCTCGGTACTGTATTCAATGTCGGCCCTGAAAACCTCCTCCTCTTGGCGGTCTTGTCTTATTTGTGGTTTTACAAACAGTAAATTCATCAAATCCAGTGCCCCATATCGCTAGTTTCACCAAAATCAGTGAATACAGTTATAAAGTTGTGTTTTTGTACAGTAATCCAGTAGTCAGTGTGGCCGCCTTCTCGCCTCTCTGCCACAAGTGGACTATGCACCATGAGCAAAGCAGCAGATATTCAAGCTAGTGAGGTCATAACTGAAGACCTTGTTGAGAGCATTACATTATAATTTTCATGTTGACCACAAAAGAGCGTGGTGACATGTAAATGTAAATGCTAAGACTGGGAGCACTGTTTCTCTTATTGCATTTGAATATTGTCCACTGTACAGCAGGTTAAGTCTGAAAATGAAATGTTAAATGTAGTTTTCATTTTCATTTTGTTAGAAATTTTAATTTTTAAATATTGCTTGCATAGATGGTTACATTGTTTATATTGCATTTTCATTTTCAAATTTTAATTAACATTTGAATACTGTCCACTGTATAGCAGGTTACAACTTTGAAAATTAAATGTCAAACAGCTCGTCATAGAACGCCCATATAAGTATGTGAAAATGAAAATGAAAACTGGATTATTTCATTTTCAAATAACACATACATATGTGGAAAATTATAATGCTATTGTCAAATTACATTCATTCATTCATTTTCAAGTTTACATTATCATTTGAATATAGTCCCGTATTTGCGTCCATATGTCTATGTGTGGTGTCTGTGTATGTTGTTGGGGTGTCAAGGCGGGAGACTCGATGTTCACAGCATCTCATTTGTTAGAAGATATTATTGCAGACATGTATCACATTAATCAGTGATTTTAGGGTTAACATCAACACTGTCCATGTTGGACATGATCATATCTGTCCCAGGTGTGTGTGTTTAAGAATGTGTGAAGGGGCTGCTTATTGTTGGTGATTGTGAGGTACAAAAAAAGAAAAAAAGAACAAGGAGAGAGAGAGAGCAGGGGGGACAGGAGGAAAGACTTAGTACAACAGTAGCACAATGCAAATTCCACATTGAGATTTAAAATAATGGTAGCGGTAATAATATTAATAAAATAATAATGATAACAATAATAATAAGCAGTTGTCGAGCAGGAACATGGGGGCAGTAGGAGGCCTGCAATCATAGATCTAGACTCTACCGAATACGTGCAAAAAGCAACAGAAGTAGAGTGGAGAGAGATGAGAAAGCACAAAACTATGGGAGGGAGAAGATGTTGAGTTAGTAACATGCATTAATGGGATAAGAATGCATACAGATGAAGAGGGAGAGGAGGAGAAAGGAGCTCAGTGCATCATGGGAAGTCTCCCGGCAGTCTAGGCCTATAGCAGCATAACTAAGGGATGGTTCAGGGCTCACCTGAGCCAGCCCTAACTATAAGCTTTATCAGAGGAAAGTCTTAAGCCTACTTTTAAATGTGGAGATGGTGTCTGCCTCCTGAACCCAAACTGGGACCTGATTCCACAGGAGAGGAGCTTGTCAGGAGAGGAGTTTATCAGGAGAGTGGTGTAAGGTGTAAGTGCAACTTAAATGCACCAATGCATATGCATTTTTACACAGAAACTAAAGCATTTTTCAGCTAACAAATACCAGCAGAAATTAGTAATAGTAAGTTCTGTTGTTGTGTTCTGGGCTGCGTTGCAATATTATTACTCCTCTGCAATTAAAAACTGATCCAGACTTGCAGAAAAACAACAACAATGTGGCACTGCTAATTCAGATCTGGTCCATTAGACTGAACATACTGGTGTATTCCTGGTTTCCACACATGCAGTATACATACAGTATAATGCCCTCAGAGTTACAGTTACAACCTTTATTTTCAAGAGACAGAAATGTCCAGAGCTCCATGTGGACAGTTGACACATATACCAGGTGTAAATAAATGAGAGGACTACTGTGTGTTTGTAAAATGACGGAACACATAAAACTAACTCGGTGGAGGTGTATTACAGTGATGCTCCTCTCTGATACAACTAAATACAGAACTTAAATATTACCATGGGAACTAGGAATTTCAAATGTAATCTGGTTACCCTAACAACCTAGTGAACTGTAACCATCATTTGTTACTGTGTGAGTGAGAAAAGAGAAGAAAGGGAAAACCGGTCCCACTTTTCGTTACATTTTACTACAGGAGGATTTGTTTAGAAATGTCAGTATTTCTGGGTGACAAGTAATCTCAACTCCACTTACTAGCTTTTTTTTAGACTTTGACCACATATCATGGTCTTTAGTCTATGTTTTTGTAAGGATGTAGTTTACTCTAACACAAACTTGTCTTGTGGCTGTGCTGCATTCTGTTGCTGGTTTCACTTGGATAAACCAGTCTAATTTAAGTTAGACAGCGGCACAAAACTAAAGACTGACTAATCTTAAGTCTAAGTCTTAGCCTTGCCAGCCAAACATCTCCACGCTCTCTCAGAACTAACAGTTATGTTTCCATGGTAACAGTGTCCCTTTCCTGACAACTGACAAAAAAGAACAATATCACTAAATTCTGACGAATGAGTGCAGAGAAGGGAATTTTTTTTAGAGATGTAGAGATGTTCTGAAATGTAATTTTTTCCTACAATTTCCCATTGAAAATTAAACAGTTACACAGACATTTTAATGGTTTTCTGCTGAACCAAAAAGAGCTGAGCAGCCATGAATACTTTAATTTACCCAGAGTACAAGCAAATTAGTCCAACTTAAGACAGGCAGCTTGGAAAGCTTTCAAAGGCTTGAGTCGCTTTAGAAGTCATCTGTATGGATAGTTTGAGTTTTTCCACTCCGGAGGAAGATTCAGAGTACCAAAGGTCAGGTCTAACAGGTTGAGAAATTAAACATTCAGGATGAGTCAACTCATGATGAATCTTCCATGTACAGTTGGTGGGTGATGACGGTAATGTTATTTTAACCACTGATGATTGGGTTAGATGATGATGGCTGGATATACTCCAGGTTTTATGTAAAGCTGTCACTTGAGGTACACTGTTTAATGTGAGCTTGTGTGTTTTGTTTATCTGTATTCATTTTATGTATGTTTAACCTGATGTGAACCACGCACAAGCGCACACACATGCACACACACACAAAGTCTGTATTCTGAACCTGACCAGATGTGGTCCTTGACTTCCACAGAGGAAGAGGGGATACACACACACACATGTTCCCACATTCCCCAGGGCAAGTAGTAGTGATGACAGTGTATGAACTGACTGTATATTTCACTCTAACAGCCTGTTTGTACAAGAATCTTCGTGAACGTCAGTACACTTTTAGCAGCTGATTGTATATATTGTGTATGAGCGTGTGTGCTTGAGAAACAACAGTGGAAAGAGGAGGAAGTTAAGTCAGCAGCAAGAGGGAAACCACACCAGGGGCAACCACCTCTTATGATAAAGAGTGTGTGTGTGTGTGTGTGTGTGTGTGTGTGTGTGTGTGTGCATGCCTTAGTGACAGAGAGAGGACCTCCTCACCTTTGCTTGTGGCTGCATTGTTCTCGTTGTTTCCCAGTGACGAGGAACTGAGGCTTGTGGGTAATCCCTTAACAGGAAGTTTTGACACGGCAGGTGCAGCAAGTCTTCCGAGCGACCCTGATGCTGGCTGCTGATTGGCTGTTGGTTTGGAGTTGGACATTGCGGGACCCAAGGCAGCCAATGTAGATGCTCGCTCTGCGGTGGGGCGAGGTTTGGAGATACCTGGGAGAAAGAGAAAATACAGAAAACAGTCAATTAATTTTATTCATTATAACTAACACAATTCAGAAATTGACTTTGGAAATAATATTTGGTCCAAAACAGTCTGATGTACAGTCTGTTATACTAACTAGAAACATAACTTCTATTGCATTAGCAATACACTGTCTGTTTTTTTCATTTCATTTCATTAATTTCGTTTACTTCAAAAATCTAACTCATGGCATATTTAGAACCTTATAAACTTACTAAACTGCAGCCTGATCTCCAAAAAAGTCCTGACCTGAATCCTATTGAGATGCTGTGGCATGACCTTAAAAAGGCAGTTCATGCTTGAAAACCCTCCAATGTGGCTGAATTACAACAATTCTGCAAAGATGAGTGGGCCAAAATTCCTCCACAGCGCTGTAAAAGACTCATTGCAAGTTAGCGCAAACGCTTGATTGCAGTTGTTGCTGCTAAGGGTGGCCCAACCAGTTATTAGGTTTAGGGGGCAATCACTATTTCACTCAGGGCCATGTAGGTTTGGATTTTGTTTTCCCTTAATAATAACAACCTTCATTTAAAAACTGCATTTTGTGTTTACTTGTGTGATTAATATTTAAATTTGTTTGATGATGTGAAACATTTAAGTGTGACAAACATGCAAAAAAATAAGAAATCAGGAAGGGGGCAAACACTTTTTCACTCCACTGTAAGTGGGTATCATCCACATAACAATGAAAGTTTATGGGGTGTTTCCTAATAATATTGCCTAGAGAAAGCATATATAAGGTGAATAGAATCGGTCCAAGCACCTTTAAGTGGTGCATTATATTGTGGGTGGACACTAAGGTGTTTGGAATGGCTCCTTCCACAGTGATCATGTCATTGTAGCGGAGGCAATGGCTGTCAGACACAGTCTCAGCCACAGTCTTCTGTAATTTTTGAATAGTGGATGTTTCTACTGGTTTTCTAGGCAGACATCAGCACTGTTGATTCCTCCCATAGCTCTCCACAATGTTCCTGTGGGTCGTCCTAATGGACACCCTGTTCTTCCTTATTTTCTTTTACATTTCATTTTAAAACATTACTTTAGTACTTGTTAGAGCCAAAATAGATTTTTATTGTGTTTATGCAAATATGTAAATGTAATTTAATTTAGTTATATGTTTGCATGCAAAGACATTATATGGGTCGAATTATTTAAGCATTGTTTATTTTGTTACATTTTTAATTGAATGGTATAACACTGTGGATAGGTAGAGCCATAGCAATGGCGTGTGCTGTTAGACTATACCTTTAATACAGGTGCATGCCTCCCATTGTGTGTGGCAAGGGAGAGAGCGAACAGCTTTTTGACCGCAGTGAAAATGTTTGTTTTGTCCACATACCTTGCCTCCCTCTGAACTACTGTACATGTCCTCTCTTATGAACTCAGGTGATTTATCACCTGCTTTCATCTTGTTCTTCCTCCTGTCCTCTGAGATATAGGCAGTGAGGACAGGAGGGAAACACAGCGCCTCATCCATGGGGACAAACCATGTCCAAAGAGCAGCAATGTTTTTTTTTTTTCATTATTTGAACTCTCTCAAAGCTCACTCTTAACATTGCCAAGACAGGGAGAAGAAATGTATAATTAGTGGACCATCAGTGGTAAGAAAGACATCTCAACATCCACAGCTTAGTCCCAATTAATGATTAATTAAAAAGGCCAACCTAGCTTGCGTTGATAATATTGTCCATATTTAAATCTGACAAAGCAAAACAGAAAAACGTGTTAAACATGTGTAAGTTGTGTTGAAGACAGGGAATACCACTTATTTGTTTTATGATCTGAACCAGTGCCTCTTCTGCAGCATGCACCATACAAGACTTTGGTAATCCCAAAGACAAGCCACGGCTACAGCAAACAGGTAACCTAACTCCCCAACAACAGAGAACTGTTGTTTTGTTGTTGGGGATATGAGAACATCACAAAAGCAGTATTCTACTGTACTGAAAAAGTCTACTGTAGCTGAGGATGAGGAGAAGAGAATTTAATCCAATTTATTGACAAACTTCAGTTTACAAACTTTTTTTGTAAACTGTGTCACAGCTCTTACCAATCAGATTTATTTGTCTTTCTAATATTGACTTAGCAATAGCGAAACAACAAGATGTGACATATTTCACTGCTACCTCTGATGTGTGGTCAACTTTCTGAATGAAAACAACAACAGCTAAAAAAACAAAACAAAACCAAACAACTTAACCACAGATGCTGAACAAAAGGTAATTTAATTAAAACCTTTTTTGACATATGTAATATGTAATATTACATGTAATATTCAATGATCAATCAGTTTTTGGGACAAACCTAAAGAACAGATACTGTGACATATTACAGCTTGATTTTAACAGACTAAATGTGGACTAAATACCATCACATACAAATAGGACTTTAGCAGTCGTGTTAGCAGTGACAGGACACCTAATCACAGCTCCTCTATCTGAAGTCTGAGAATGTACAGGCATCTTGACTAATATTAGACATGAAGAATCACCATGCCTATTCTTAATGTTGATGTGAGGTTGTACCGGCCCCTAAACCTATTTAAACGAACAGTCATTCTACCATACTAATGACTAAATATACAAGTTATCCCACTTACTTCTGGACTTTAATGGAGTCTAATTTTCTTACAGACCAATTTTCTCCTAAATAACCTAATTTACACAGACTTACTGTTAATTTGTGGATTCTGCATGAGCTGTAAATGTATTACATTTATTTTAAATTTTAAATGTATTTCATACATTTGTACTTAAAGGGAAACTTTTTTCCCCATGTTTTTCTGTCTAAGTGACTAATGGGGACAACAATTTTTGAAATTTGCAATTCAATCGGGCAATTGCGCACTGTCAATGTAGAGATGGATTACAAATACAGTCATTTTACCTTGGAGATCATTGTAAAACACACTTCATTCAAACTCATATTGACCAAACCAGAGTTAGTGATTGTTGGTGGAACAGTGGAAAGACAAAACCAAGACGGTTTTGGGGAGTTTTATTTTGTTTCTGTCGAGTGTTACAATGTTACGATGATCTGCAAGGTAAAATTACTGTATTTGTCAATGGAGTCTGGTGGCTTTGACGAGAGCGATATAACAGCTGTTTCTGGTTGAATAAAAAGGATCTTACTCTTTAACAAAAAGGTCTATCTCTGTAGGGTCCTTTCCATAATGTTGTCAGACACTTATAATACAAATCTTAGCCTGTCAGTGGCAAAAACAAGCACTTTTAGTGGATGTACGTTGACAGTGAGCTATTGCCCAGAAGGATTACACTGAAGCCTGTTTTGCAGCTGCCATCTGCAGTGCTCTCGCTCAATAACGGACCAGTTTCAGTTGTTGTCCCCATTACTCACTTATACACAAAAACATGGGAAAATAGGGTCCAGGTTGAAAATACCTAAGTTTCACTTTAATACTGTTGGTTTTGTATGCTTACGACCAGCAATTTGCTCTATTATTTGTATCTTACTTTTTGCTGTTGTGCTGTATCCTATTATATGCTGCAACAACCTCATTTATCCACAGAGATCATTAAAGTATCAAACTTTCACTGACTTTCTCTCGACTTTCTACAAACATGAGTTCTGCCTGGCAAAGGGGAGAGAGAGACAGAAAGCACAAAAAACTGTGAAAAAAGAGACACACACACACAGACATGCGCACACACACACACACACACACACACACACACACACACACACACACACATTATCTCTGTTGGTGAAGGTAGAGCAACAGTAAAACTTGTACTGCGACTGAAGCCAGCAGGAAACATCTGGCTTTATTTGGTTTCACGTCTGATGAAAAGCTAGCAGCTGGATTCTGTTACCTTGGAAGTGAATGTTAGGTAAGAGCTGGCTCACTATAGATCTGCCTCGTGCTTACTGTTGATACACAAAAACACACATGTACACACAATTGTCTGACTACGCCAGCCCTTTAGTGACTGCATTTTTCTGTAATCCCAGACTTTAATCTAATTCTAACCATAAACCCAAGACCAAACTGTAAACTAACATTTGAGTCTAAACAATCAGTTTCTGGCTTGATGTCCATCTACTAACAAATTCACATCTTCTCTTTCACGACAACAATGTTTACCTATTGTTTTTCTTCTGGGTTTTATTTTCCAAAAGCATAGCTTGTAAATGCTTTTCAACAGCCAACTCAGATGTCTCAGTTGTCTGAGCCTCCTACAATTACCTGAAGGCACTAACAAGATTATGTTTTTTTTTAAACAGATCCTGCTATTAACTGCATGACCCCAGGATACTATACTACTGACAATACATTAGGAAGCTAAATGTTCCCTGTGATGATTTGTCTACCTTAGTTTTACATCTCAGCTGATATTTGTACTGGACTGGCATGAACTGAAATCAACGGCTGCCTGGAAGGTTGGAAAAACTGTCATCAAAAGTCATGGTATACTTCAAAAATGGTCAGCAGTGCCATTTTTATACAAGGTATAGACGATATACAAGATTATGAGCTAAAACATGCAAATCTTGGTGTCCTTTGGCTTCTATAATGCTATAATACCGGTTAGAAAGAAAACTGGTGGCTTACTGTCTGTGGATTATACTATTTGGTTTGAGAACTTATGCAACACACTTATTCAGATGTCTTCCTTGGGCCTAAATCCTTCTCAATAAATGTGTCTCCTGCTCTGAAGATATATGAGATAGATCTACAATGATAATGTTATGCGTAACATAGTGGGTGTTGTGCCTTACAGTAGGTACTCCACAGCAGTAAATGGCTGAGTGACATGAACAAATCCACTCTTAAACTCAAGAGTCAAAATATGAATCAGCATAGCAAAGAGGAAAGACATCCATATGTTGCAGCGTCCATGTGGTCATGGGATACATTAAACTGTTAAGTGATGAGATGTGCAGATGCATGCTTAGCAGTTAACTTAACAGATAGTGAACCAAGGAGACAATCTATTGAAGTGTTGTTGGGCTAAAGCAAGACCTTACCCTAAACTGACCCCTTGATAAAACGTGGACTGGTCAGTTTGCCCTCATTTAGGTGAATTTCTCTTATCTTACAAGCAGATATCACAGATTTAACACATGGATATGTTGGCTAAACCTGTAATGGAAAAGATTTGTAATGAAGTAATTAAGTCAAATTCAAAATGGCCCAATGCAGACACACACACTCAAAGGAATCCATTGATGGCAATCTCAGTCTGAGGTCAAGAGGCATCCGTTTGTTCTTATGTATCAGCAAAGAGGACAGACAAGCTTTTGTCCATCAGAATGTGACCTTTATTAGGAGAAAGATCTGGTTTTACACACACGCACACAAATACATTTCATTCACAGACAAACACACAATATGCACATAGGCATTTTCCGAGTGGAATTACAGGCCACTGTACACCAGACAGGGTACACTATGTTTAAGTTGAGTGTCTCAGCAGTGTCTCATCACCAGCAGCATATACTATATTTACTAACACACACACACACACACACACACACATAGACAACAGGCTACAATGTCAGGATGTGACTGACATGGCGCCAACAGCCCTCTCCATTTGACCATTCAACACAAATCACTTTGCATGGTACATACACACACATTCGTACAAACACGCACAAAGTGACAAACAGGAAACAAACACTGACATGAAATTCCCTTGAGGAAAAAAGAAAGAGGAGAAAGAGAAAAACAAAAAGAGGATGACAGAGAAAAAGGGAAAAAAAATCATGAAAGCTTTGAAGAGAAAAATGTCACCCATTTGTTCTTTTACTTCCTCTGAAGACAAACAGGGAAGTGCAGGGTAAAATTAGTTTGCACATACACACACAGCCCGAGTGTCCAGCAGTAGTTTGTTAACTGTAGTGAAAATGCAGACAAAGACAAAGAGTTAAAGAAATAGAGTTCTGCTCTTATGCAACACTGCAGCTGAAACACACTCTAATATGACAAGAACCTAATTCACCAGCTGCACACACACACAGACAGTAACAGTACATGCCTGTCTGTCAGCAACTTGCTCACTGTATGTGACAGTGTGGAAATCACACAACAGTGTGTGCTAGGGCCTGCAAAACAGAGTGTCTGTAAGTGAGAGCGTGTGTGTGCATGTGAGTGGTGTAGTGGTATGTGGAAGGCATTTTAACTCGCAGCTCTGCAGTGTCAGCCTGATCATTTCCTGAGTCTGCTGCAGAAACGAAGCAGAGAGTTTCTTCCGTCACACACACACACAAACATACACACATACACACCATCTGACACATGAGTCTAAATGCCTGACAGACATACACTCCATGTGCAGCGTGCTGCTGTGTGTTTACATTTCAGACTCCATATTAACTCACCCTGGCACTGACTTGGGCTTTGCCTCACTCTCGTTGGAGATCCACCCCCAGTGCTCTGTCCACCCTCTCCCAACGTGAAGCCATCACTCTTGGTTTGCCTGGACCCGGGGCTCCCCTGTCCTGGAGGTCCGGTCCCTGACCCTGGAGGTGGAGCCGTTCCCGAGGGCCCCTTATCCATTCTGGTGCCTCTCCCCTGCTGCCTGGCACCGGGCCCCAGCTTAGAGGAGACTTTCTGTAGGAAAAGCTGACGTTTAGTGACAGCGTCCCAGCCGAGGGGCCCCAGCTCGGAGCTGTGCACAGAGACCATGGTGTTAGCCATTCCTCGCTCTGAGTCAGAAATGTGGACTGGAGAAAACGAGGGAGGCAGTGAAGGAGCAGAGGGGAGGAGTGAGGAAGAGAGTGTGTTAAGACAGAGTGGGAGGAGGAAAAGAGAGAGAAGGAAAGCGAGGGAGGAGGGAAAATTGGGAGTATGCTGCAACCACAAGAGGGGTAAAAAAAAAAGTTGCTATTGTGTTGTACATTCCCTTGAGAATCCCGGCTCTGACCAATTTTTTTCCTCTCTCTGTTGTACCCCACCCCACCCCTCCATGGTCCTCCCCCTCTGACTCTATAAACACCAGCACACATGGAGCTAGTTTGTGGATGAGGGTCTGGCGTCTGTCTCAGTCTTTTCAGAGGAAAGGCTTAACTTATAGAAACTGTTGTTAGTTGTCATTGCTCAGCTATTTGTGCTAACAGAGCAGTCAGGGACTTAGGAAAGTAAGGAAAAAAGTTAGAGAATGTTCACAAATCCATATTTATGTCAACTTAGTTCAAGATATTCTCAGATAAAATCCCTCATGTGCTTTCATTCAAAAAGCCCTTCGCCCTATCACCTTCACCTCCACCTTCCTACCCAGAATCACAGAGCAACAGACAGGGCTTATTCAGAAAAGATGAAACACTTCAGAGTGTTCTTGTAGTTTACAGCCTCCTCGGCTTTTCAGCTGAGCCAAGAGGCTGAGAGCCCATAGTTTACTGTAGCATACCAATACACACTAAATCATGTGTTGACACGCAAGCTGGCAGCTGGACTGGGCCTACCTGATGCTTTGTTTGGTAATACATGGATGGATGCATAATGGCCGTTAATGCACACGTGTAACTCCATTTCTCTGAATATCGATAAAATAAAGTCAAGTTAAAGAAGGCCTTCAGTAGATCGAATTGGATTATGTAGACATCTAAACTCATGCCACTATGGATAGCAATATCATCAAATCATCAAGGACGGAATAAGCAAACTGTGCATAATCAGTGTGAATAACAAAGTGACATCGATGAAAAGAAATTAATTGTTGTTGATCGTAACTTCTTTAAAATGTGACCTTGTTTGACCTTAATCACAACCTTTAAAAAATGAAGGCTGATGAACAGAAAACACAGCTTGTTATCTACAGCAGTTTTTACACATATTTGTTTCTAATGCACATGTATAGGTTACTGTATGTGTGTGTAGCACAGTTGACCTGTTACAACCCCCGAGGCTGCCTATGAGATAATACGCTGGGGCAGGTTTTAAAATCACTGGCTCACTGGATCTTTAAAAACACATACCAGAGACAGAGCACACATACTGTACACATACCACTCCCTCATTTAAAACACAGTGCACCCTTTAAACTACTGTGCTTTTTGTCTCTCCTGTGTATGTAAACGATGCTAAACAACAGCAACACAGCTTAGGGCATCAGACAACTAAAGCTCACTGCCTTTTGATAAAAGGCGGATTTGCATCAGTCTATTATTTAGTTAATTTTCTTATTAATTATACTTTACATAATTGCAACCTACCTACTTCTGACCTGCCAATGTTAATGACAATGTTAAATTCTAGTATACCCTGCTTGAGCACATACCATGACTGCTATTTTCCATTTAGCTGCAAAGCCAGAACTTAAAAATAAAAAAAAGTTGTAACAACCTGTGCTCATACTAAAAAATAACCATGCTGGAGACACTTTTTGTATGTTACTCAGTTCAGTTTAAACATAGTCGAACATGCTCATAGTACTCACCCTGCTATGATTCCTTGGTTTCTCCACATCAGCCTCTGTCATTAAAGCCTTTCCAGTACCCTCCCTTTGGTCCTCCACAGACTCTTCATGAGCATCTTCACTTGGATATGAAGTTTCATGTTTATCATGCACTTCCTGGACTGCTTTCCTGAGAGAGTCCAGGGGTCCTTCCTCAACCACCTCAGACCCCAGAGAGCTGGTCGAAGTAGAGTGTGTTCGATTGATGGCCGCACTCTTCTTCTCTGGCAGAGCAGAGTCATTGGCTACTGTCTTGTGGTTGGCTTTGAGGTTACTGTTCTTTCCTCTGATGGGTTTCAGCACCATGGCCACTGTAACTGAAACTGCAGATGACCTTTGCTTTTTACCCCATTCTCCAGTCTGTGCTTCCTCCTTCATAGTAACACCTCTCTTTCCCTTGGCTGGAGCAGATTTGTTCTGAGTAGAAGAGAAATTATAAATGTTAGACAGAAGACAGCTGTACAATACTTGATACATGTAAGCTTTTCAGTAACACTACAGTACCTGGCTGAGTGTTTTAGGTGGAGATGGGGCGGACCAGGATCCAACTTTAGCCTTGACATTTTTTAGGTCTAGTTTGGAAACTCTCTTTGCGTTCAGACCGTATGGTTTGATGTCTGTGGACATTGCTGTCTTGGGAGCAGTTGAAGTAGCAGTAGTTGGTTTGGTTTTTGCTGCTCTGGCTGGCTGACTAGTGTTAGTTTGGGTGGGTTTTGGGCCCACTGCACATCTTTCAGCTTCCTCAAGTGGAGGAGATGTGACATCCTTAGCATCTTGAGATGGATTGGCAGAAGAGGGAGAAGAACATGATATCTGGGTGGTTTCACTAAGGTCCTCAGAAGTAGGAGGTTCTGCCTGGTTTTCCACTGGTAGATCAAGGGGACGGGCAACCTCAGGCCTTTCTAACACCAGCTCTGACCTCTCATCATCAGCTACACTCGTCGCAGCAGAGCCACCTGGGTTCATGAGGTTGTCACTGGATTGACTGGTTGAGCTTGTGAAGGTCATGCTGCTTCTCCGCACACCCATGTCAGAGCTCACAGACAGAAACAAAGCCTCCTCTTCATCATCATCATCATCATCATCATCATCAGAATCATCAGCAGGGATTTCTGTTGCGTCTGAGTAAGGATTTGAGGAGCCATGCCTTCTCCTGTTACTGCTTCCACTGCTGAGGTCATCATTATTGCCATGGCTACTGCTGTTTGTCGTCAGGGACAGGGCCAGCATCAGGTTTTCATTGTCGTTCCAGGTGTCTTGGCGGAATTCGCCACTGTTGGCGTCCAGGTAAACAGACACAGAGTTGTTGTTGGATTCTGATAGCTCTGCTGCTGTTTGTATCTTTCCCACCGAGACATCATCATTGTAATCTGGTTTTCTTTCCTCCTCTGGCACCCATTTTGAAATGACAACATCTCTAATTTTGTCCGTTTTAGTCATCACTGTCGTCCTCAGGGTGACCTCAAACATGTCATAGTCCAGTGGGCTCTCAGTCCGGCTCACACTGAGGCTGCTCAGACTCCGCATTGACTCAGGAGATGACTCCCCCAGACAGGAGGAGGAAGAGGAGGAGGATGAAGAGGAAATTGTGAAAGCATTCCCATTATGGTCTCCTCCACTGTGAAGAGGGA
Source organism: Siniperca scherzeri (assembly GCA_027580175.1). Classification (NCBI taxonomy): domain Eukaryota; kingdom Metazoa; phylum Chordata; class Actinopteri; order Centrarchiformes; family Sinipercidae; genus Siniperca; species Siniperca scherzeri. Next base: position 32,885,568 of record CM050842.1, on the reverse strand, counting down.
GCCTCATGCTGGATCCACTTTTCCCCCTGACAGGGAAACCCTCACTGGGCTGAGAAACACTCATCTCTGGGTCAGGAACGCCAGAGTCAATCGCTCTGTACAATGTTGTAACTTTCTTCTGATCTTTAATGTACAGTACAGGGTTTTACTTGCCCACTGGCTTTCTGCTATTTTTGTTGTGGAAGAACTATGAACAGTGCTCTTTCCAGCTTTTCAGCTTTAATCCTTTTTATACTGTATACTGACATTTGATAGAAGGGTTAGGGTTTGTCACATTCATTCTCCGTAGGGCAGTGGTTTTTTTTTTGGGGGATTTCTACATTAATGTTTTGATAATATCTTTAGTATGTCACAGAGTTCCAGTCCATCCACTTAGACATTTTAAACACTGCACATAAATGCTTCAGTATTTCCAAAAGGGCTGTAAGTCATCATGTCCTTGTCAAGTGCAGAACTGTAATTTAGGAAAAGTATCCATTTAAAGGCCCTGATCCTCACATCTTATTTAAAGACAAGATTCTACATTTTCAGGACTTTGCTGAACATCTGAAAAACAGAAGAAGAAAAGAAAATTAAATGTTTAAACTTGTAATTTTGATAAATCATTATAACTGTATCAATCAAATCAATGGAATTAACAACAACAATACTGGGGAATTCCGTCAGAAATTAATCACTTTCTGAACTTTCTCAACCCTTTCGATTTGAACAATTTTGTCCCTATATGTTAAACTGTATGAGAGAGTGTTAAAATGAGGTTTGATTAACCAGAATGACCAACCATTCAGAAGACAGGGGCCCTCAAAGTTGACCCATATTGGACACACACCCCACCTAAAGACATAGATATCTTCTTCAAAAATAAACATAACAGTATGGTTTTTCTGATAAAAAGCTTACAAAGTTACCACAATTTCAGTACTTTTGGGCCAACATAAATGAATATGCAAATTAAGTGATTTTTGTTGCCTATGATTTTCTATTTCACCTCAAATATTACTTCAGTTTTCCCATGTGTTTATCATCACATGACTTACATAATAAGGAACCCCAAGTCAGCAAAAATGTGTAGTGCAGTCATGTGAAGGTGCAAAGATCTTTACTTTATATTTTGAAGCCACTGGTCAAGGGCTGATGATGCTTTGCTCATCTCATTTGGACTTAAGACAGTATGTTCATCGCCCAATCATTGCCCATCGCACAAATCAACCATCAGTTGATCAGGATGTCTGTCCAATATAGGTCAACTATGAACGCCTCTGTCTCCTGAATGGTTGGTTATTCTGGTTAATCAAACCTCATTCTGACACTCTTATATAGGTTAACATGTAGGAAAAAAATCATTCAAATTGACATGTAGGTGAGGTGATCAAAACAAAAGGGGTAAGGTCAGAAAGTGATTGATTTCTGACGGAATGCCCCCACTGAAAGAAAACTTAGTGTTATTATACTGTACAAAGATAGGTAATTTTGCCCAAAGTATTCACATTGAACTAGCAGCTAAAAACCTGAAAAATATCATACTTCACAATGGCTCCACATTTTTGTACATACATATTCATTTTGATTATTTCTATCATGTTGATTTAAGAAATTGTCAAATAAATGACATTTAGTAGTCTTCAAGTAAGCAGTTTTAAAGTTGACATGATATCTAACTCCTGTAACTGATAAGAATCAGCTGCAAATGTTAAATCTCCTAATTGCTTATAAAACACTTAAAAACAATTAATAATTTTAACAACATTATTATTTTAGTATTTCTTACTTTTATGTACATCTTATTTTTCCCCCTACTGAACCGACATTCTGTTTACTGCTGAAACAACCCAGTGTCTGCACACTGATTGTAAAAGAGTTGAGAAATGCTGCCCTCTGCAGGCTAAAATTTAGAAGTTATAGGTTTTAGTGCATTACTGACTGCAACTACAAAGATAATAATAATAATAATAAAACTTTATTTATAGAGCACTTATCAAAACAAAGTACAAAGTGCTTCACAAAAAGAGAAATAAAATACCACAGGAAGAAATAAAATACAAAAAATACACAAAAGCAATAAAATAAACAGCCAGTTCAGGTAAAATCAGGATATGCTTTCCGATAAAAATGTGTTTTGAGAAGAGACTTAAAAGAAGTCACTGACTCAGACAACCTAATTTCTTCGGGCAAGTTGTTCCAGAGCCTCTGGGCCCTGATGGCAAAAGCTCTGTCCCCCTTAGTTTTCATCCTGGACTCAGGAACAGACAGAAGATCCTTGCCCGAAGATCTCAAACTACGTATAAGGGATTACAAGGTCTAAAATATAGTCTGGAGCCAGGCCATGAAGAGCCTTAAAAGTAATCAACAAGATCTCAAAATCAATCTTGAAACAAACAGGGAGCCAATGTTAAGAGGCTAAAACAGGTGTGATGTGGTCGTACTACTTGGTTCTGGTTAATAGCCTAGCAGCTGAGTTCTGTACAGTCTGCAGTCATGTCAAAGTTTTTTGATTAAGACAAGTGAACAGGCTGTTACAATAATCAAGGCATGAGAAGATAAAAGCATGTACAACAGTTTCTGCATCACTAAGATTTCAAATAGATTGGATTTTTGTAATGTTTCTGAGGTGATAAAAACATGATTGGACAAGCTTAGTGATATGTTCAATGCATAAATTCATAAAACATAAATTGCTATCAAACAGGACCCCAAGATTTCTTGCAACAGGCTTGAAATGTTGTGACAGGTTACCAGTAGATGGCAGTATTTGTTTAGTGATGTGTTGAGGCCCAATAACAAGGATTTCAGTTTTATTTGAGTTGAGCTGAAGAAAATTTATCGACATCCAATTTTTAATGTCAGACAGGCAGTCATGCAGAGAACTCAGCGTACTAAGGTCAGTGGGGAGGTATAATTGAGTATCATCCGCATAGCAATGAAAAGAAATCCCATGTCTACGGATGACATCACCCAAGGGTAGCATATATAAGGAGAACACCATTGGTCCCAGAATTAAACCTTGAGGCACACCATAGTTGATATGGGTAAAGGATGACATGAAGTTATTAATGGTGAAACTAAATTTCCTATTGGACAAATAGGATGATAACCAGTCTAGTGTGGTGCCAGATTTGCCCACCCAGTGCCTCAGTCTATCTAAAAGAATGCATTCATTAATATTGAGACTGATCCAACTCCATAACTACCCCCTTTAAAATAAGAAAAAAATGTCTTGTTGTCTTTGTTTGCTTTTCCCTCCAGTCTTGATTGTTTGCCCTCCTCTAATTAGTCGCACCTGTGTCTTGTTATCGCCTCTCACCTGAGTGTATTTAAGTCTCTGTCCTTCCTTTGTTCAGTTGTCAGTTCGTCGTTGTATCTCTGTCAGCACCCTGGTTTCTTGTACCTTGCCTGTCTGTAGATTTTGCCTGCTATTTGTACTCTCTTCGGTGCAAATAAATCCTTTTTTGACACACACTCTATAAAAGTTACTTTATGTTCTTCTACTTTTATTCCTCCAAGGATGACATATGACAGCTAGCTTGGAAAATAGCGAAATGGGGCACTGAATTTGATGAATTTACTGTTTATCAGACCACACATGAGACAGTGTTGGAAAAACGATAGATTCCGCTGGAGCGGACTGTTTCTTGGGGCCAAACCTCACTACTGTACAAAACTTTAGTCACTGATTTGGGTGGAACTAGATCATATTTTATGGAGAAAATATTTTCTGGTTTTCCCTCTAATGTCCTCTAGCTCCTCTGCCTCAACTCTCATTGATTTACGAGTTTCCAGATGGACAGATGTTTTACTTGTTGTTAAAGTAACCGCTAACTGCTGATAACTTTAGCTGCTGTTAGCTAGCTCAGCCCAGTTGGGAGTTTGGAGCACTGGGGGAGTGTTGGTGTTGTTTACACCGCTAGCACAGGAGCTTTGGACTGCTGTGAGAAGGATGTTTTCGTACCCGATGTTATTGCATTCTCTGTCGTCAAACTGGCCACTGTCGGTCTCGGGGGCTGTGTTCATTGGGAGGCTGCCGATCCCGGTTCTGGTGTCATTTCCAGCGCCGCGCCCTGCCTGCATTCCCCGCTTGGTCCCCCCGCCCCGGGCCTCAGAACGTCCTCCTCCCAGCACCACTAGCTCCTGTGCTAATGGTGTAAACAACGCCAAGACTCCCCCGCTGTTCCAAGCTCCCAGTCCATCCGGGCAGTGTCAGCTCTTAAGTCGGTGGGTAGAACCAAAGATGCTTTAAACAGAAACGTCTCTGGTAGAACTATTAATGAACAAAGTTACTGAACGAGGAAGTGACGATTGACTATTGCATTTTCACAACCACTAGGCTGTATAGCTACTGAGGCACACACAAATCTCCACACATATTTGCAAATCACCACCATTGACATAAAGATGGACGACACGATAGCTCCCCAAAAGTGAAGCCAAAACATCTCGATCACCCCCCTGATGGATGGATGCAGTATAGGTCATAAACTTCGCCCACTACATGGTAGCAGAGGGGACATGGGCCAAACTAAAAACTCAAATACCACCTCAAATAATTTTTTCCCAAAGATGGTTTCTGTCATTTTAGGTAGTTCTTATCACGCTGATGTTTATTCAAGTGTTAATTTTTCTGATAAGTGTGGTTTTAATTAGTTATTTGATGCAATAAAAAGGGGGTTTCATGTCATGATTGACAGCTGAGCCCTGCTTGCAATTGAGTTGACGCATAGTCCATCTATATATACAGTCCATGAACATTAAATGCATTTGCAGATCTCTGCCACGGCAAAAGTCACGTGTAAAAAGACAGCCATTTGAGAGTGTCTTGTCTGTATTTCCAGCTATTGGAGCAAAATACTTAGTCTTTTCAGCCATTAATATCTATGTACGCATTTAAAGATTTGTCTACACATTCACAGATCATACACATTTACAAATCTGATTACGAACACACAGATTCTGAATACAATTAAATTGTATTTATAAAGCGCCAATTCATAACAGAAGTTATCTCATTGCAGTTTTTATAATATTATTTATAGAGACCCAACTATTTCTTCGTTTTAGCATTTCCTTTGTTAGAACATCCAAAAGCAGCACAAAAATATGACATTTGTTACTATTTGAACGGGTCAGAACCTGCTGAAAGCGGCACAGATGCAAGCCCGAATGCGGCATCTACTATATATCTAAGGTGTTACATCTACCCGCTGGTCAACCACAACATAGAGTTGGTAGCTGCTCTCCACAGGTAAGTGATAACTCTCCTGTTGTGCATAATTAAATATGTTTGAGTTATGAATGCTTGCTAAGTTAGTTTGTTAGCTAGCTAATGGATGATCCTAAGCCCCCAGGAAGTGTGCCAGGCTTTGAAGCAGCCAAACCGTGTAATTACAACTTCCTGGTCCATCATGTGATACACACTGGCCCAAAAATACTTTTTTCCAAAAACTTACATTGAAATGACTCGTTTCACTATCAGAATTTGATCCATTTGATCCGATAACATTTGGAAAATCTAGAAGAGCCACACGATTAAATCATTGTATCCCCCATTCAAGTTCCCATTCTAAACCGGAAGTTAGCCGGTTCGGCCGACGGAGTCTCTAGTGCACTTGCTCTATGGACCGCACGATGTGGAAGATCCGGGGAAGTCTAACTTTTTGGGCTTCATGTGCCACTGAGCAACTTTCATAGAAATGAACGAGGCCCAGCCTCCGACGCTGTCTCCAGTTCTCTTTATACATCCATGGATGATCCTAGGTTGTCTATCAGCATTATATAGCTAACTTGTTAGCTAACACTAATGTTAAATGCCACATCACTAACTTTGCAAGTATTCATAACTCAAACATATTAATGCACAACAGGTGAGTTATCACTTACCTGTGGAAAGCAGCTACCAGACTTCATGTTGAGGTTGACCTGCGGGTAGATGTAATGCTGTTATGTTAGCACCTGGTTAAACATAAAATATATCTAAAAGCTGAAGAGTCTACAGTGTTTGAAAGCCAAGTCCCCCGCAGTAGCCGTGTTAGCACGCCTGCAGCCAGCACCAAAGAAGTTGAACCCTACATGGATGACGAAACTTAAAGTGAGGCATCGACATCTTCGGGTAATTAATTCGCTAGCTGGATAAGTTGTTGTTGGAGATCCCTGGGATTTTTTTATTGTCTTGGTTGACTTTAGTTTCGCATTTTTATTAGCGTTAGCTACAGGACTGTCAACTATCACGCATTGACCATGAGATTCACTCAATTGACACTTTTCAGAGGCTGTCACACCACACGTCCATTTTCTTACACAGTGAAAAACAAATGTATAACTGATAATGGCACGAAAAGAGGACACCGACATGCATAGACAAGACTCAGCAGCCCTTCTGGCAGCAGTCTGTCTCTCCATGTGCAGGCAGGCAGGAGTGACAGTGAGTTACTATGGTTACGGAGACGTTCTGTCGCTCTTAAACTTTTTACAGGGAAATATTACAGTATGCAAGCACTGCGGTAGTGAGATATGTTTGGTCTTATTTTTTACAACTGAAATTACAGTTATTTTTTGTTATTACAGAGAGTAAAGTACCATTGGGTACCAAATTCCAGGTACTGGTACTGTATCAGTTCAAATGTGAATGGTACCCAACCCTACACATGACAAGCAGTTTGTAAATGCAGGTTCAACAGTTTGTATATAAATGTAACAATATCAAATATGTTTTTGATGAAAATTGCAAATACTTTTAAATACATATACAGTATTTGTGGTTTTCTATTACACGGTGTAGTCCCTCATTCGTCCAGGAGTGTTCTATCGTAGAAAAGGTTTCAGTTGTAGTCATCTGGACACTGTTTCCAGAATCAAGACGTTTCGGCTCCCATCCGACTTCCAGATGGGAGCCGAAACAGAATCAGAATCAGAAATACTTTATACTTTACTTTAAACGTCTTGATTCTGGAAACAGTGTCCAGATGACTACGACTGAAACCTTTTCTACAATTTCTATTACATTTATTTAGAACAAGAAATATTTGTGTGTTCATCAGAAATACATTTGTGAACCTTATTTTTTTATTTGTGGATTTGTTTTACATTTATATACAACGATAAATATTTTTGTGGAGAGTCATTTAGCCTATATATAAATCCCGAAATACATTTGTAAATCCTTCTGTAAGCATTAATATTGAGACTGATCTAACTCCATACATATTATGTATTGGTATATATTTAATTTAAAGACATATTAGGCCTATGTATCTTTTCAACAATTTTATACAACTGCCTTGTATCTGTGGAACATGTTAGTAATATTTTTTGCAAAGAAATAAGTTTGAATCAAATTGTAATTTTCCAGCACCTCTTTCCTCCCTTGTATTGAACACCCCTTTTTGGTGGGTGTCTGGCTACCCCACACCCAAGAGTAAACAAAAATAAAAATTACGAACTGGGCAATAGGCTACAGTACATTTGGTAATCAGTGTTCCTGATTAACAAACAGTCATATATCTTTATTAAGATAAAGCTTCTCCCGTTGTTCTACTATATTTTATACACAAATCTTTCACTTTCAGGCCATGTGTAACTTATAGATTATGGCTTATTGTTTGGATGAACTTGAGTAATGAGTGTTAGAACACTTGTCAGGTAATTTAGGGCAAAACCTGAAATATACTACAGTTGTGCTCCTCTGCGCAATTTGTTTGACAGTGAAAGTGATTTCAATGCAATAAAAAACTGAACTGTAAAAGAGTAATTTCAATGTGAAATCTTGTGTGGATTCTAGTCCAATTTTCATCTATGTGTTGGCACTGACATTATCTCATATAAGTGATTATTGTTACTCTCAAAATGCATTAAAATGCATAGATTTAAACTATAGTCTTAAATTTTTTTTACATCCCTGGTTAGAGTGAGCATACAGTACAGTAGGTTACTTTGTCTCATACCATTACTAGAGCTCATCATGACTGCTATCCATTTAGGTCTCATATGTTTCATACAATCACATGATAAAACATAAAATTTAAATGTATGCCTATTAGCTACTTCAAACAAATATGATGAGATTACTTTAAAACATTAAAAGGTATTTTACTGTCAAAAAGACATATCTGACAGTTTGCTAAATTGTTGTCTTAGCGCTTGACTAGCTCTTCATTAGTGATATGGATTTGACAAATATTGTAAGAATTTGATTTAAGGTCTGCATTGGCCTCTGTGTTAAACGTATTTAAACAAAGACAACTGCAAACCCACCACATTAAGTTCAGTGAAACAATGCTTCGACTGTTCGTACGTACATTGTGAAGGGATTTAGTTACATGTGCAATCATCTCAAAGCATCTGGAAACCATCAAACCCACCATTTTCAAAAACTACAGAGGAAAGACTACATGACTGCTTTGTATCTTCAGTTTGGCTACAGCACCATCACCCTGGCATCACCTTGTTATTCTCTTAATCAAAATTCCAATTACTGTTCTCTTATTATGATAAAATGTATGTAAAAATGCGTACATAGATATGTGTGTAAAAATCAACATGACTTCCAAATTTAGTCACATTTACAGAATAAGCATTTACTACAATATAATAAACATGATTTAGTATAAAAGGAAATTTGTTGTGTACAATCATTGTCTGCCAGCTGGCTGGAAATTATCTACCATAATACAAGTTAATGTTAAATGATTGACTTGTTTTGCAACAGCCAACTCAAAGTGCACCAACCATTTGCTTTCCAAAAGACCTATGCTCCAGAATATACATACACACTAATGAAGACGAAAACACACATACACACGTGCTGATCCCCATGCATAACTGTTGCCACAGCCATAACTCACTCTTCTGTCTCCTTCTCAGGCTGCACTGCCGCAAAAACATATCCAGAAAAAAATCATGGAAGCTCCTTCAGCTCACTCACACTCCTCACGTCAGACTGACATGCACTTGGCTGGCTGTCCTCAAACGCACAATCCTCCTCTTCATGCACTCACACACACCCCTCACTGCACATTCATGCATTGAATCATATCCCATTACTTCGGTGTGTAAGTGTGTGTATGAGTACAGGCAAGGGAAGACTACGCAGGCTGTGATGGTGGTCAAGAGAGGGAGGGCGGAGACAGAGGGGGAGAGAGAGAGAGAGAGCTCCCTTTTTGGTTCTGAAACAGGAGCATGCTGCTCAGTGCTGCAGTAACAAGAAAGTGTGCGGGTGTGTGCGTGAGAGAGACAGACTTTGTTAATGCAAACTGCTGTTTCTGGCACATGAATATGGCAGAGGGAAAAGACCTTCCTCAACTAACACACACACTGACATGCACACACACCTTTCTTAAGGTCTAGTGTGGGAGGGGATAGTCATTCCCATGTCTGTGTTTACAGAGAGCTGGAGTGTGTGTCGTGCAATGTGTGTGTGGTCAACCCTTCACTCCCAAAAAAGTAGGAATGGCCAGTACTGACTGGTCCAAAAGGGTTGGCTGTTGCTAAGTAGCATTGGGCCCCCTCCCTGTTATTGGCTGCAGGAGTCTGAGGGAAAATTGAGAGGAATGTTTTGGACAGAAGAAGAAAGGGGCAACGAGAGTAATGGAAAAGTCACCCATGTAAGAGGAGAGGAAGGTAGGAGGAGAAAGTAGAGGGAGGAGTAGAAAAAGCACTTGTGAGCAAATTAAAGCAACAATCCAAGTAAGATTACAGAAAATTGGTCATGTATATCCTGCCAATAGACTGAATAATAACCAAACCAGTGGACTAGCAAAGACCTTGATCCAAGCACTAGACTGCTACTGGTGGTCTTCTCTACACTGATTGCACACACATGCACAGATATTATATTCTTACAACATTCTGCAGCTAAAATGTCTTCATTTTTACGGTCTAAACTAACTGGTTTTCACAAGGACAGAAGAAACACTGTCATGCACTCATACACACACTGGCCCCAATTCCTGTACTAATTCTGTCACTCTCTAATAGTGTGATACTGTCAGCAGAGCCCATTCTGCAGAAAAGAGGTCATGTCATAAATGAACCAGCACCTGAGCCCGTTGGGTTCAAAGGGACCTTTGACAAGTAAGTTCATGCAGGCTGTGGGCATTTTGTTCAAGGAAACTAAAATGGATAAGATGCACAAGTTTGGCTCCATTTGTGCACGAAGCACAATTTTATGTGAACATCTGCAATGTCACTATTGTATCACCTAGACCAGGGGTACTCAAATACAAAAGGTCCAGAAAGAAAATTTTCAATAAGATAAAGGTCTGTTTATTAAGGTCAGTCAAGCTTTTAAACAATTATGGAATCATGGAATGGCAAGATGGCACCGTGGATGGCACTGCGCTATCTAGTACTTTTTGTGTTGTTGTCCTGCTGCAGAACCCAAGTTCACTTCAGCTTGAGGTCACGAACAGATGGCCGAACATTCTCCTTCAGGAGTTTTTAGTAGACAGCAGAATTCATGTTTTCCATTTATCACAGCAAGTCTTCCAGGTCCTGAAGCAGCAAAACAGCCCCAGACCATCACACTACCATCACCATATTTTACTGTTGGTATGATGTTCTTTTTCTGAAATATAGTGTTACTTTTACACCAGATCTAATGATTTTTATTGATTTTGAATGTGTAGAAATTACATTTGTGTTGATCAAATGGTATGCCTGTCTTTCAAAAACTGGTAAGGTTTAAGAACTCAAGAACCTCAAGTCGCACTGTTTATGCAATCATATTAGTGATGTTGATTAATGTATACATGGAGAGGAAAAAATAAGACTGAGGCTGTTTTTGTTTAATGCATCAATCAAAGACATAAATTCAACTCCTTTCATAGGGGTTGTTCTGCCCTCACTGTTCGACCTGAGCACAGCTAAGCAGACAGATAATCTCCTCGACAGGTGTATTGTCTTCTTTATTGAGACAATTCCTTCAAAATGTCGACAGAGTAGAACTGGAAGAAAATAACAAAGCATATTTTTTAGGCACTTGGCTGTGGAACATTAATATTACATTTATAGCACCACCTGCTGGTGAGAATTAATCTGTCAACATAGGTGTTCTAAAAAAAGACACCAGATATTAATAAGAACAACTCCACAGTGTCAGTTTATATTGCATTTATCAGAAAGAAGACCACCTACCCAAAACAAACCTAGATAAATATAAAATTATCACATGACATGACATTTTGTTGTTATTTTATTTATTTAAAAAAGTATTTTATATTGTAATTGTTTTGTGTTATGTACACAATTATTTATTCAATACACTTTTAATAAAATTTATAGAAGTCTTGGACAGCTCTCAATCAGTTTTTGAGTAATGACATGTTTGTATGTGTGTCACAACTTACTTTTTTTAAATGGAGGCTGGTGGGGCTCTAGTGCAGGGATGGACTAAGGCAGGAGGTAGGCTGGAGGCACACAGAGGCAGGCAGATATGCTGAAGGAAGACGATGACAACTGCACGTGGGGAAAACACTCTTGTCAAATCTTTACTATCATGTTCATATATCATACAATAAGACGATAATGTAATTATCGCAACAGGCCTAAGGTAATGTATATATTAACCAAATAACAAAATTTTGAGTAAGGGCCAGAATAGTACAGTGGAGATGATGACTTACATGGTGGCAGAAAACAGCTGATTAGGAAAGGGGTTGTGGGGTTAGATGGGTGTTGAGTCTCAGTGTGTTAGAGCTGTTTCCACCCCACCTGGACAGCTGAACCTGGACACATGGCTAGCAATTGCGTCTGATTTCTCAGGTCGCTCATACTGTGAGCACAGGAATCCAGGAACAGCCACTGCATTCATCTTAGCCACAAAGGGTGAAGGGTGATGGGGGACTTCGTTAAAGAGGAGGTCCGTAAGCTCAGTCACATACTCTCAAATGCTATGTTATGCGCTCTGTCCTGTGTTTTAGTCATTCATATGGTCTCAGCTGTTGACAAACTGTTACTGTTACTGCTTGGAATTTTGTCACGCTGGCAAATGTACTACACCTTGTTGCTCAGGTGGTGGCAAAATCTTGCCAGTGGGGCAAATGTGTTTGGAATCATGCATTTTAGTATGGAGATACCAACAGACAATTGAGAATTAACTAACCAGTAGTATATTTGGTCTTGACCATGGACACGTGTTCCCTCTCTTGGCCTGAAATTTTACTTGGAACAGCAGTTCTCCTGCTGTAGTCCTCGCTTGGGTATGCAATGCGGCCAGGTAAAGTCTGAAATGAGAAGGATTTGTATGGGATTACTCCAAAATAGTTACGTTTGGGCCACACTGCCTACCTCTCTCTACCGGTGTGTCACCGCTGTCTAGCTGAACTGCTATGGCTCACACACGTGTGGTTTCAACACAGACAGCAGTTCCACAACACACACGTACTGCTCAGGTAGTTACTGCGGCCTGGCTGTTAGTAAAGGGCTGTTACTACACAATATTGACAACATGATTGCTATACAATTTACCTGCAGAGCATCTCCAAGTATGAGAAGGCCATGTTTTGTGGTGCGAACCGAAGAATCACACTGTGAAACCCCCTAGACAGGGCTCCGTTTTTTCACATCACCAAGAACACGCTTGTTCATTAGCACCCTCTCCAGCTTGTAGGTGGCCTTTGTTGCTAGAGGGGGACAGAGAATAACAAATACATAAAAGATGATGAATGCATAGCAGCTGAGAGTATATTACAGGATTCTAATAAGAGTTCTTTATGTATAGTGTTTATATGTGTAAGAGAGGTGGCGCTATGTAAATAGAACTGACTTGTTAAAATGTCTGTACTTCGACCATTAAAGTTGCAAGATTTCATACAGGATGCATGACATTCTGTCTTGCACTATCAGAACGTTAGCGTACTGAAAGTCTAAATTTAACGATAACCTTACTGCCTGTGTTCAACTACTAACGAAAGTGTTTAGGTTCTTACCACAGCAGTAACATCAGTGTGAGGTGATGACTGTGACAGGAGTGTTGTCTTTCAACAACTATATTGTGCATACATAGAATATGTCTGTTAACATCACAGACATTCACAAAGACAAACTAAGAACTTGACCAGATGTCGGAGTGTTGGGTGGGAAATAGTTGATTTGGCCCCATTCACCAGTAACAGCGGATTATCAATGAATCCCAGTTGTCTCCGATGAAAGTTTGTAAAACTATTAGGTGTAAAATGTTCATTGCAGAGACCTCTTCTTGATCTCATCATTCTTGGGAAATTTAAATAAGGAGACTGAGCTGTTTCGTAAATTCTCGCATCCAGGGAATATGCATTGGCAGGACAAAGGCATAGCTAGCTAGCAACCTGTAGGCTGTAGTAACTAACAGCAATGACAGTAACTCTTGATTGAGCGGGCGAACCACTGATGCTAATGCACTCTAGTTATTATATAGTGTTAGGAGAGGGGCCATGCTCGGTGGCTCCAGTGTATCTTCGAGCCATGATTTCAGCCCCGCCCAAAAAATCCTGAACATAAAAATGGTAAAAAACTGTTTAACTGTCTATCTCCACAATTCAGCACTACATAGTTTTCTTTGGAACATGTTTTAAGCAATACATTTCTAACATTTATAATGTGCTTAGAAACAAATATCCTTTACACAGACTTTAATGATTGTCTAGCTTGTTGTTAGCCATATTTATATCTATTTATGCTCATGTACATAGACAGCAACGAAAAACCAAAGTCAAGTTCCTTGTATGTGTACACATACCTGGCCAATAAAGCTGATTCTGATTCTGATAATGGGATCTTCAAATAACCATTTCCCCATTTTCCCCTTCCCTCAACCAGTTCACACACCCACCCACCCATCAAAGGTGAATCAAACCATCCCAAGAATTAAAGTCCAGAACTATTGTACATTGTGTCAAACACTGTTGCTTAATGATAGAAGTGGCACATTTGGTCTGTCGCCAAGACTTTGAATTTTGGCACAAAAGGTGTGATGGCCAGGCGAAGACACTGATGCAAGTGTTCAGTGGTGAGTCGGCTGCGGTACTTGTTCTTCACCATGTTCATTGTTGAGAATGCAGACTCACAGGTGTAGGTTGAGCCAAACATTGTGAGAATGTAAAGTGCCATCTAACCCTATCCCCTTCCCCCAAACCCCTCCCTCTCTCTCTCTCTCTCTCTCTCTCTCTCAAAACCCCGGCAGCGGTGGATGGCCCACCATTGAGTCTGGTTCTGTCCAAGGTTTCTGTCTGTTAAAAGGAAGTTTTTTCTTGCCACTGTCACAAAAATGCTTGCTCATGGTGGGATTTGTTGGGTCTCTGTAATTAATATTATAAAGACTACGGTCTAGACCTGCTCTATGGGAAAAAAACGCAATGAGATAACTTCTGTTATGAATTGGTGCTATATAAATAAAATTGAATTGAATTGAATTGTTGGGACTCCACAGAGTGAATTCATTAATTTGATTGTTAACTGAACTTTTGTTAGGAAACTGCATTCTCTTTTGTCCTACAATCCATTGAATGCAGCATTAGCCAGTCTGACCTGTGACCCGGATGTCACCAGGTCAATAAAAAGATCAGCGATAATTTGTTCTTTCTCTCTTTCTCCTGGAATCCTTCACTGCGGCGGACAGCTGTGGCTGTCTCCTTCTCAGTGTTGCATGCTCACCAGCAGACACCCACCTGAACTCTCTTCTCCTGGCTTCGCTGTGTAATCTGTTCAGAGCAGAAACACGCAGCAGAACCGAAGTCTCCAGATCTACCAAAGCGCTGCAAAGGCCTATTAGATCTCTGCAACAATGTTTAGCGCAAACGGCTGCCACACACAAAGCCTGCCAGCCAACTTCACATGCTAACAGGAGCACGAAGCAAGTTAACGGCGAGCTGTTAACTCTGTAATCCACCAGTCTGTCCTTTGTATAAATCTTGGAGAAGTGTACTCTGGTATCATGGCAACATTGATGAGACTCATAAACTTGCACAGCAAAAGACACTTCCATAGTAGAACCGCAATTCTTCCCAGCCTGGCTCGTTTACAACAAACTGACTGCCAACTAACAGCAGCACCAAAACCACCTCTCTTTCCCTCCCACGGACAGGTAACGTAACAAGTGGGCATAGCTAGCGAAAGGATTATTTAGCTTTTGTACATGAGACGTTACTGATGTGTTTTTCTGAGGTTTTATTGTTGTGATCTTCTCCATGGTTAACATGAGGTTATTATTGTAACCGTAGTTCTCAGCCACCACTAAGTTGATGTTAGTTAAGTTATGCTCCACACAGACAGAGTCTTTGCATGCAAACTAACTCCTTTTAACTTGGCACCGTTATCCTAAACAGATCACACACATACACCTCTAGTTTGGCACTTAAAGACCACACCTGGCGGAGAGTAACTTTAAAGCTCCTGCTTCACATGTCCCTTTGTTTCTGACCACGTCGGTTCATGCTTGTGCACGCAAGACATACGGCGGCAGAACAAATAACATACACACATTCTTTTTGGTGCACACCCAGACCTGCGCACTGGCACACACACACACACACACACACACACACACACACACACACACACACACACACACACACACACACACACATACACACCCTTTGTTCTGTAGTTTAGTGTATTTAGAGATAGTCTTCATATTGTGTGTTTTTGCTTTGTTTATCTGTTAAATAAATGCTTGTGTATAATTATGCTGGTTTCTTTAATGTTGCACAAGAGTGAGTAATTTGCCAACCTCTTCTATGTTGAATTCCAAATCCTTCAACCTACTAGCTATTGGTGGTAATTCCGGTTATAGTTATTAATTTAATTATTAATCTGAGTTCCAAATTGATAGTTTAGTTTATTTTATGGTACTCAATCAATGAATTAATTGAATAATTTCTCCTGGTGCCCCTGAGGACTTTATTCATTAAAGTTATTATTTATGATTATCTTTGATAATCTTGATAGCCAAATTTAATTGATAGCACCTACACAGTTTTGGTGCCCCCTTTAACCATTGTAAATCCCAACACATCTTATGCAGGAGAGGGAAATTAACTGCAGTAACCATCTTTGTCCAGAAGGCGCGAGCGTCACAATCAACCTCTTTCAGTGCAAGCTTTTCCTGGGGGTCAATCAACTCACTTTGCAGAGTAGCAGCACTGGCCCATGGGAAGATTTGTTATGCTTCTGCAGAGAACTCTCCGACATTTCTGACCAGAAATGGGTTTTCAATGTACAGTAGGACTTGTTGCACAGTAGTTATCAAAGCGAGTCTTGAAATTTTCAATCAGCTTTTCCAGGAATTCAACATGATTCTTGTCACAGCCTGTCATGTTCTCACCAGCCACTACACTACACACACCGCACTCCCTCACCCAATTACTAATTCCTATCACCTGTCACCTAGTACACACCTGCATCTAATCAGTCACTCCACTCCTCTATAAACCAAAACTCCTCACCTCAGTCAGGATCCGGTCTCGTTGAAACAAGGACAGATCTCCAGATCCTGCCTTCTCAACGCCAAGGACTCACCTACGTCGCCACAAAATGGCTACTAGTACCCAGAACCTCGATCCCGGCTCCTGTCTTCTCCAGTCTTCCGTGTGTGTCGCTCCAGTTCCTGGCCCCCGTGCGACTCTACTCTCCTGGGTGAATCTACATCACCCCAGAGCTCCCATACCTTCAGTTCAAAGGACGGTATTATCACCTTCACCTATTCATACTCCTTGTGTTCCAATAAACTATCTTAGTATCTTCTCTGTGTCTCCGGTCTGTTCTGTCCGTAAAAATTGTGAGGATGTTCTTCTCCTTTGGTCTGTTCCAAAAGTTTTGGTAAGTGGAGCACTCCCTTCTGTAAGTAGAGGTGGGCTATATAGCCAAAATCTTCTATCACGGTATATGTAATTTTAAATCACAGTAACGGTATATATCATGATACAGTAATAAAATTGATCACGTGAGAATCCAGCCCTGATTTGCATAGTCTGCCCCAAATATATAGCAGACACTAAGCAGTGTTTCCCCTAGGTTGACTGCTTTGGGGGGGGGATATAACTGTCAATTGTTTTTTTGCTAGTCACCATTATTAGCTTAAACCTATGGCAATGGACTGTACTTATATAGCGTCTTTCTGATTACTCAAAGCGCTTCAACTACATATCACATTCACCCCATTCACACACATTCGTACACTGACAGGTGTCAACTGCTCATTAGTTGAAAGAAACTAATCATTCACACACCAAAGGCACAGCCCTCGAGAGCAATTTGGGGTTCAGTGTCTTGCCCAAGGATACTTCGACATGTGGGCTGGGGGAAGCCGGGATCGAATCGCCAACCTTCCGATTGGTGGACGACTAAGCCGCAGTCGCCCGCTAAAGCAAAATAAGTTGTCGTCAACTCGAATAACGTTCACTTCACCTCTCTTTGCTCTGCTCCGCTCCTTATGTGTTGTGCGCCCCTGCCCTCAGTGAGCAGAGGGGAAGAGAGAAACTAGCGCAAACGTAAATGACAGCAAAATGCAGTAAAGACTCTCACACACTGAGCTGAAATGAAACGAGTGCAAAATATTTCATACATTTTGTTTCGGGGGGGCGTTAAGGCAATGGTAGGGGAAACACGGAGCTCCCGTGGTGGAAACGGTATTGCAAAATGACATTTTTACCGTTACACAGTATATACTGTCATATCGCCCAACCCCACCTGTTGGTAAAAAATAAAAAGGAATAAGGAGCACTGCTTAAAAGGGTATGCTGATGTATCAAAAAGGTGTTCATTGGAATCCAGGGAATGTGTGTGGTAGAAAAGACTAAAAAGGCTTAACTGTAGGTCACTTTTGAAAACCTCCAGTTTCCTCTGGAAAGCAGGCACTGCTGACATCAGCTCACACACTGTGTTGTTCTTGCCCTGTAGCTTGAGATTTAGGTCATTGAGATGGGATGTTATACCAGCTAGAAATCCATCTTTTCTTCATTTCATATGAATTACATTAACTGTTTTGCTTCTGCACACCTTTTCTCCAACAGAAATAGCTCTTTCCTATTGGCCCAAAAAACGCTCCAGGACCTTCAACTCAATTTCAATTCAATTTTATTTATATAGCGCCAATTCATAACAGAAGTTATCTCATTGCACTTTTCCTATAGAGCAGGTCTAGACCGTACTCTTACCTTGCCTTTGCTCAGCCATCTGACATTGTTGTGCAGGAGCAAATCATCAAAAGTTGCATTGACCTCGGTCAGGAATGTGCACAGCAATCGATGCTGCAGTGAAGATGATGCTCCAAAAGTTTATGAGTCTCATCACTGTTGCCATGATATCAGAATACACTTCTCCAAGATTTACACAAAGGATAGACTGGTGGATTATGCAGTGGTAAGATATCAGGTTGGTGTGGTGATCTTTCAGGCACTGAACCAGTCCTCTCGGTCTCCCAATCATGGCTGGAGCTCCATCATTAGCAATTGACACCACTTTCTTCAGATCTATCCCTTTCATTCAACATTCCCATTATTACTTCATTAATGTCTTCCCCCCTTGTGTGTCTACTGAGGTTTGTCAGGCCCAACACCTCTTCAACAAACTCCCCCTTTGCCTCATCATAAAACCTTGCAAACACCAGCAACTGAGCATTGTCAGTGGTGTCAGTGGACTCATCCAAAGCTAAGGAAATGCACGGTGTATTTTCTATTCCATCACAAAGATGTTTAATCAAATCGCCAGCCAGTATATCAGTTCTTCTGGTTGCTGTGGAATCTGAGAGTGGGATTTGCTTTCTTTTACCTGTTATTTCCTCTTTTTGTTTGCCTTCAAACATTGTGTCCATCATTTCAGTCATATATTCTTTTATTATTTCTGCATCAGAGAATGGTTTCTTGTGTTTACCCAACACCCATGCCACTCTGAGTGAGGACTCAGTTGCTTTTTCTTGTTGTAACATAGATGTAACAAGAATTATGCTTGCAGGTTGATATGACATCATGTTGATTTTTGTGTTTTTTTGTGGAAAGGTTGCTTCAAAATAACTGCTTCAATTGCTTCAAAATAACTGCCACTCTTCACAAGAGGTACTGTTTCTCTGCAGATTAGGCACATCGGTTTGGTGCTTGTTGGAGAGAGGATAAACGCATGATTCAGCTCGGGTGGTGGAGGAGTTGGAAGAGTCTTGAAACTCCAGAGGGTAAAGGGTTCTGAATTCTCTGGACAAGTTATGGTTGAGTCACCGCTATTGATCAACAATCAGATGTTGGGACTATATGGTAATTTTGTTTTATGTTTTTAGCCCTGTTGGACTTTGTGTCACTGTGTCCCCAAATCTCAGTGATAAATGTTTGAGAGGAAAGTTTTATTATAACTTATAGTAATGGACAAAAATACATTTTATGATACAATTTGTTGAACATCACACTGCATATGTATGCACAGAAATTACTAATGTGGCAACAGATCACCAACTTACAGGAACACGTCCCGACTACTAGACAAACAGCGATTCAATACACTAATTGCACTTACACATCACTAAAACCCTGCAAGAGAGACAGAGAGAGGGAGAGAGAAAGACAGACAGAGACACTAAACAATGTTGTTAAGACTGTCCGTACAAATGTAATTTATGCTGTTTCTGAAAAGGTGTCTGGTGTCTGTCATGGATTTATGGTGACAACAACTCACCCTAAATCACTTCTTGAAATACGTTTTCTATTTTTCTGGTGGGTGCGACTTATTTGGATGTTAAAAGCTAATTTCTTCACTGCAAATCAGCTGGTATGACCTGACCAATAATTTTAGATTTTTTTGGCAGCACTTTACAAGCTAATCTTGTACATGCTAACACCAAGGGCGTAGGTTTGCATATGGCCGGTAGGGACATGTCCCATTATTGGCCCGAGAGGGGGTGGGTTGTTGTGTCCCTACCAATGTTGAAACCAAACCTACGCCCTTGGCTAACACCAACATATAGGCCTATTTAAGAACCAATATGACGACAGAAAAAAAATGTATCAGGAGAGCAAGACTGTATAACAGCTCATATAATAGGCTGTTGTAATGGGGTTGTTCCCTCAGCCCTATGTTCAATAAGCCCTATGTTCAAAGAAATTTTTAAATTTGGAAAAGGCCCTATGTTCCCTCAGCCATATGTTCCCTCAGTTGGAAACCTCTCTAATTCCCTCAGAGCAATGTTAAAAAACATTTGACCTACATGGTTATACTTAAACTAAATGATATAGGCCTAAAATAAGCCAAATACTCTTAAACCAATGAAGTTGTGTTGTACTTTTTCTATGAACAAGATTGAAAGGGGAGGTTTGAAATGGTTTTGAAACAGCTCTTCAGCATAAGATTGTATTCAAACTGCATTAACAACAATGCATTAACAACAATATACACTAACAAACCACATTAACTACAAAAAAATAAAACTAATTTAAAACAGGAACATTGATTACAATCTCACACAAGATAAAGAACACCCACTAAAAGAGAGACTGTATAGTTGGTGTTGTCCCTTAATTTCTTACTAATAACTTAACCACAAGCGGCCCCATTTACAGTGCTACTGTGTATTAATAATGGGGACCAATAAACTAAACCAGACTACATTACCTCAATAATGCAGTGGCTGACTGCTCTCCAATATGATTCTGTGACCCTATTGCCATCATTCTACTGCCTTCATAATCTTCCTTGTGGCAGTTTTCACACTTTGGAGTGTGAAATCCTTCAAGGTCTTTTGTTGAGACACACATAGAAACATGTCACTCTTTGAAATGCTGATTTCTTGCTACATGTTTATGTATGTGAAAACACCCTAGACAACCAATGAAGCAGTTTTTATGAAGCACCTGGTCATCAATAATGTTATGGCTCCAAACATTTTTCACGTTTTTAAATTGTAAGACAGCGACATGCATGTACAAAAAAGTTGTAAAAGTAGTAGTGCGTCTTTCCCCCACACTTCAGAGCAGCTGAACTAAAAAACTCAGTAGAAACAAACTAGGAACTAAGAAGGAACTCAACTCTAATCAAGCAGAAAGACTGGCCATGTTAACATGCTAAATCTAAATGTCCTGATGGTCAACATACATGTTTGGTTATGGAAACACCAGCATCATCTATTTATCCCTGCTGGACCATTGGCTCTGGTGATTACTTTTAGAGATAAAGTTGCTTTTGTATTTTTTTATGTGGATTTTCAGTGTGCATTTCTTGACACCGCTTCTGGAAAGATACATTGTTGTTGAAGTTAGTTTTTTTATGCTGTGAGCAGCACAAAATTATAATTCCATTCACCTCCAGTGTATTGGACTGGAGACAGGTATCTAAAACTAATGCAGTCTAATACAACAGCCCTGCAATAAATTCTACCTTCATGAAGGTTATAATGGTCAGTTTTTGTTGAAACTATTTTAGAGGGGTGTTGATTCAACTTCAGGGTCATTTTGGCAGCTACAGTTATAATATTATAATCTTTATAATATTATAAAGAGTGCGGTCTAGACCTGCTCTATAGGAAAAGTGCAATGAGATAACTTCTCCTTCCTCTTCTTCTGTTATGAATTGGCGCAATATAAATAAAATTGAATTTAAATTAATTGCTGTTGAATTATACCGAGTTATACTGAAAAGTGTTTCTAATATTTTGTCCACCCAATTTATATCAATAAGGGTAGACTAAATATTAGAAACACCACTCAGTATAGCGCAATACAATTCTATAGCACTGCATACTACAGCCTCCAAAATGTCCATATAGTTGAATCAACGCCTTTCTAAAACTGTTTCAAATGACAACTGAATGTTGGAACCTTCATAAAGTTAGGATTTCTTGCAGGACTGTTGTATTAGACTGCATTAATTTCAGCTAGTTGTACCTAATAAACTGCCAACTGGGTGTATGTTTAATATATTATGTACTGAATGCACATTTGTACATACCTCTTCCAATATGTTCTGAATGCAAAAATGACAAGATTTTGAGGAA
Source organism: Siniperca scherzeri (assembly GCA_027580175.1). NCBI lineage: Eukaryota > Metazoa > Chordata > Actinopteri > Centrarchiformes > Sinipercidae > Siniperca > Siniperca scherzeri. The sequence goes on along the minus strand of CM050842.1, from coordinate 32,863,637 downwards.
CATTTGAGTTGTGAAAGAGAAGAAATTGTCTATCAGTATTGATATATTTTACAGTAGTTCCAGCTATAACTGGTTAATAACAACACCTCGTGTTGCTGTGGATGAATAGAGCCACTATGCACCAGCTGCACATACCTGAGATACCTTCACACTGAGGCAGAAGAGGTGAGCTGCTCAGAGTGCATGAAAGGCAGCAAAACAACCAAAAACAGACTGCAGCCACAGACTGAGGACTGAGAAGTGTGTGGGAGTGTCATGGTCCTCCATCTGCTGCAAGTTGTGTCACTTAACAAACCCATTCAAAACCAATTATATGAGTTCAAGTGTGCATGGCTGGTCTGAATGTTAAAGTCTATTTCTACATTGCTCAAAAAGTAACTTTTCTTCCCGCTGTAGAAAAGCAGATCTCCTTGCACTTTAAAATTTATCTTACTGATATTCATACTCCACAATCTAATCTCACTGCCTATTTGACTGTATCAGTTCTCACCACACCTCAATTTGCAAAACTAAGGGAGACTACATACTAATACAAATTGAAAACTCTCTAACTCATAAGAATTAAAAGGATCTAAAAATGAGGTCATGGACCAAAAAATGTTGAGAAAACATGCTTTAATATCTATTGTAAGTCTCAACTTTGATTATAGAATATATGGCAACAGTCCTTAGACTCTCTGTGCTGTGTTTACATACAGAATCCATTCCAGAAATTCAAGCTCTCCTCTGTTTTTACTACACATAACTAAACTGAGTTTTTGTTTTGGACTCTTGGCATATACAGTGGTGATGTCATACACAAGAACACAGAAGTAATGTAATAGTGTATTACATTAAAATGTATTGAAATGGGATCTATTATTACCAAATGTATAAGCTAAGCAAACATTTTTACTTGTCATATAGGCACAGGTAAAACTAATAACAATATTGATGATTTTATTCCATTGAAGTGTCCCAGTAAGCCATGCCTTATGAGTAAGCTTGTTTAATAGAAACCTGGAACTCAAGCACTCCTTTATTAACTACACCTGTCCATTCAGTGACATGTCAAAATGTCCCATTATGTCACAGCTTTAAATTTAAAACTGCATTAATTGATTTTTGGCCACCTCTTAGCAAAGGTGTTAGCAAACAATTCCCTATTTACACATCCAGCAGAAACGGAGCAACATTAGCACTCATTTGGAGTCATGTTTCGGGCAACCTGACGGATGTAAGTCCAATATTCATTCTCCTTTTAGATCTATTTTTGTCTCTTCCAACTCCTGAAGGATATACTGCATCTGGCTCTTCAGCTGCTAAATACCTATGTTCACCAGCCAGTTGCTAACTTTGTACGCTACCTGTCCAGCGCCAAACAACAGATAGAAGGTTTATCAAGGCCTTTTTGATGAAACAGCTGCATGCTGAATTTGGGTTGTACAACTGTTGTCCCTTCATGCTACACACAAAACAAAACAGAAAACTATTATTTATGGTGGGGTGCAGAGGATGAATTGAGGAGTCTCACAGCCTGAGGAAAAAAGCTGCTCTGTAGTCTGGTGGCATGGTAGCGGATACTTCTGTATCTCTTGCCAGATGGCAGTAGGGTGAACAGGCTGTGGCTGGGGTGGGTATTGTCTTTTAGTATCCTTTGGGCTCTGCACAGACACCTCACCTCATTGATATCACTGATGCTCGGTGTATGGGTACCAATGATGCTCTGGGTAGTTTTAATCACCCGCTGCAGAGCCCTCCTGTCCTGGGCCGTGCACATCACATGCCAGTTTGTAATGTTTCCAGTATGTATGATGCTTTCTATTGCTCCTCTGTAAAAGTCAATAAGAACATGGCACGGAAATGTCCTTCTTAAGTTTCTTTTTTATATATAGATTTTACAGAGCAAAACAACACATAACACTTTCAGGGACAACCCCCCAAAAGAAAACCAAATACAAACTAAAAACAGCATAAAAGCAAAACAAAACAAAACAGAACAACTCAGCTCGTAGACACGGACATCTATACAGACAAGAGACTCAGGTATTACAAAATGTAAGACAAACAAACTTAACAAAAAAGATTCCATACTACCTAAACCCTCTAGTGAGAATGGTAGAAATATCCAATCAAATATACATAAAAGGCTCCCATGTTCTATACATTGTCTTTAGAATGTAGCAAACATGTCAAGTAATCTAGTGCAACATATTCAAGTATGACGCGGTTGAATGCTTTTTCCACATCCAATGAAATAACCAGACCATCTATTGACTGCTGATGAAAAAACTGAATTGTGTTTAGTAACCTGCGCATATTGTCGCACAATGTACAACCTTTAATAAAACCGGTTTGATCCTCATTAAAAAGCAAGGGAAGTAAATCCTCTAGCCGCGTAGCAAGTATCTTTAAGAGGAGCTTAAGATCCAAGTTTAATAACAAGATTGGCCTGTAGGAGGCACAGTCCACAGATTGTTTACCCTTCTTTAAAATTAAGGAGATATTAGCTTCCCTCAAAGACATGGGTAGAACACCCCTTTCAAAAGAATCATTAAATATGTTCAGCAAAGGATCAACTAAAAGCCCGTCTGGTCCAGCCGATTTACCAGATTGCATCCCTCTAATAGCATGCAATATCTCTTCCCTAGATATAGGGGCATTAAGAGTACCTATCTGATCATCTGATAGACTGGGTAGATGAAGAGAAGAGAAAAAAAATGCCCATTAACACTGGGGTGTCAGCTTGTAGTTCTGATTTATACAAATTTTCATAGAAGCTCCTAAATGTGTCATTAATGGTTGCAGTTTTAATGATTGTCTACCATGACAATCTGAAATTGAAGAAATAGTTTGGGAATCTGCCTTTTTCTTCGTTAGATAGGCCAAATATTTACCTGCTTTATCACTATTTTCGTACATTTTTTGTTTGGCAAATCTAATTTTCCCCTCTGCATGTTTTGTTGAGAGAGAGTCTAATGCGGAGCGCAGTGCTTAAATTTTCAGAATAAAGAAATAATCTATTCTTGTATAGCATTTATGAACTTTTGAAAAACAATAATACTCCTTGCAGGATGTTGAGCCCTCCATACATCTATGAAATCCAAATCTTCACAAAGGGCATTAACAACCTTGGCCTGAGAAAAAGACTGTTTGCATAAGGGGAATTTGTCCATAATTGAGCTTAAATGGCAATTAAAATCTCCTCCAACTAATGAGTTCCTAACATTAAGATCCGACAATTTAGAGTAGTTAGAAAATCACTCGGATGACCTGGGGGGTAGTAGACATTCATAACCGCAATCTCCTCTCCATATAAAATACCTCTCACAATTAAGTAACATCCACCTGTATACTTAATGCAGTTTATATGCAAGTTCTTCACGTTGCATTTGTAACAACTGCAACAGTAGCCCAAGCTTTTCATCGATGACTTTGGAGATATTCAACCACCCAAAGCACTGGCTCGAGTGCGCTAGCTCCTGCATTAGCTTCTTCACTAGCTTTTTGGCTAAACTCCTCCACTTTGTTCAAAGGTTTCTTCTATGCAACATGTTCTCAGACTTTTTCAAGAAGAAGTTGCTGATACTCATTATGTGTTGTGGAATTGTAAAAGTTTGTGAGTTGCAATGTTTGCAGGTTATAATTAGCATAGTGGTGCACCCGCTCAGCTAAACCTGACCTCTCCTCAAGCCGCCATCTTGACAACTGCCTTCTTAAGTTTCTTAAGAAATACATCTTTACCAGGGTGGAGATGTGTGATGTCCATGACAGGTTCTCTGTGATGTTGATTCCCAGGAACCTAAACTGTTCACCTGCTCCACCTCAGGTCCACTGATGTAGACAGGGGTGTGGGTCTCCGTCTACTTTTTTCTAAAATCAACGATCAGCTCCTTGGTTTTGTTGATGTTGAGCAGTAGGTTCTTCTCTTGCACCAATCTGCAAGATTGTTGATTTCCTCCCAATATGAATTCTCATTGTTGTTTGTAATCCAGCCGATGATGGTAGTGTCATCTGCAAACTTCACAGCAGAGTTCTCTCCATGTCTGGGATTGCAGTCGTGGGTATACAGCGTGAACAGGAGGGGGCTGAGCACACAGCCCTGGGTTCCGGTGTTGAGCACTAGTGGAGGAGGAGATCTGAACTGTCTGGGGTCTGTTTGTGAGGAAGTCCAATATCCAGCTGCAGAGTGTAGTACTCAAGCCCAGAGTGCTAAATTTGCCAATCAGTTTCAGGGGTGAGATTGTGTTGAATGCCGAGCTGAAATCAACTAACAGCATTCTGATGTAGGTGTTGTTATTTTCAAGATATGTGAGGGCTGAGTGGAGGGCGGTGGCATCCTCTGTGGATCTGTTGGTTCTGAATGCAAACGGGTGAGGGTCCAAGCTGGCTGGGATGTTGTCTGTGATGTGCTGGAGAACCAGTTTCTCAAAGCACTTCATCAGAATGGGTGTAAGGCCACAGGGTGGTAGTCGTTTAGACTAGACACTGCAGACTTTTTGGGTACAGGGACAATGGTGGCTGTCTTGAAGCAGGTGGGAACACTCTCCTGTGACAGTTATATGTTTAAAATGTCAGTAATGACATCGACTAGCTGGTCGGCGCATGTTCTTAGTACACGGCCAGGGATGTTATCAGGCCCAGCAGCTTAACTCATATTCATTCTCAGAAGGTTTTTTTCACATCTGCTGTGGATACTGACAGTGGCCGGTCCTTTGGAGGCAGAGTAGAGCAGCTGATCAAAGCAGGCATTAAATGTGTTTAGCTCATCTGGCAATGTGGCCTCACACATGATGGGGGTGCTCCTGCTTTTGTAGCCTGTGATGGTCTGGATCACTCGCCACATATCTTTGGTATTGTTGGTGTTGAGGTCTCTCTCCAGTCTCTCCTGATTTCTCCGCTAGGGCCCTCAACTCTCCATTCATCCAGGCTTTCTGGTTGGGGAAGGGTTTTATTGTCTTTGTGATCACCACATCATCAACACATCTTCTGATGTATGATGTCACTAATAATGTATATTCCTCAAGACTGATGTAGTTCTCCTGGGTGGCAGCATCTCTGAACATGTGCCAGTCTGTGCACTCAACACAGTCCTGTAGAGCTGCTCTAGCTTCATCTGTCCACGCTTTAACTGTTTTTCTGATGGTTTGATCCTTTTACTCAGCTGGGAGTAAGTAGGCAGGAGAAACAGGGAAGTACAGTCTGACTTGACCAAAATGGGGGCGAGGGGGGGCTTTGTAGCTGCCAGAAATGTTTGTTTTGTTGTTTTTCCCGGGAAACTCCCGTAATTTGCATGGCCCTCAAATTTCTGAATAATCGTCATACACTGATCCATGTTTTTCTGACGTCACCCAAGTTGCCAGATGAAACACAATACACACACTACATACAATTTCAACCTATCTATCACTGCAACCTGGAAACCCACAACCCGATCCAAAGGGCGTGTGCTCAGCTGCTCTCTGTGAGGGCAGATGGCAAGAGTGTCAAAATTTGTTTTGGCTGCCCTGCCAACAATGCTGTAGAAAGATTTGTGGACGCTCTGACATAGATCGAATGCTTGGTTTTGCAAACTTTATTTAAAGGGGCCGCAAGGCAAACAAGCCTGTTGATTGGTATTTGTGCAAACTGACCACAAGTAGGATATAAGTTAACCTCATGAAGGTAAGAAATCGATCGATGATGGAAAGAAATTAACATGTTACATGTTTGGTAACAAAATAAACTAACGAAACTAATTAAAGGCCATTTGTGTGGTGTGACCTTTGTGTTCATGGTCAAGTGCTAGTCTAAATTCAACATGCAGTTTATAGGACACATTTACTAGTCTTGGTCTTTAATTAACATTAACATTAATTTGTGTGCAGCCTAAAATAACTGTCCTGGTTGAAGTGTAGCCTTTGCAATTGGTCCAATCGGTGTTGTTTTGAGCAAATGAATTGCGTTTCCACTGAAAAACAAGCGTTCTAGAGCGAAAATGTTGCCTATAAACGCTTCTTATCAAAGTCACATCATTATGGATCATCAGGTTGTTGCATTTGGTGTGGCATTGCCTCTACCCATGGAGAAGACGTCGGAGATCGGTGTGGGAAGTGGCATGAAAAGAAAATACTCAAGTAAAGTACAAGTACCTCAAATTTGTACTTTGGCTACAGTACTTCAGTAAATGTACTTAGTTTCTGTCCACCACTGATTTTTTGCTTGTTCATTTTGCTTAACTAATTATTAGTATTTCTTTTTATTTATTTTTTTTGCAGATTCTTGGCCACTGGAGACCTCCTATCATGTGGGAGTGAGCACTGTGGCAGTGATTGTTGGAGAGGTCGCCAGGGCGATATGGGACGCCTTGGTGCAGGAGGTCACAATTTACCCAATCAGCGTAATCTAATTCAAAAAGGGCAATTATTTTTAAAGTAGATCAACCTGACCTCGCAATCAGACAGCAGGTTAGCACGAAAGGCAAGCAGTGTATGCAAGGCCTCTCTCGTAGCTGGTACACCAGAAAGGCCTGGCTAGCTGGAAGCTGTCATGCTAATGCCTTATTTTGCTTTCCATCCTTGCTTTTTTACAGGGACAGATCCAGCATGGACAGTTACGGGAGTGAGGGATATGAAGCACCTGTCTGAGAAAGTAAGGAAACATGAGAACACCAGGACACTCCAGTGTGCTAGGGGAGCACCTAAGACAGCTAACTTACCGTTATTAAAGGCACGTTATTAAAGGGTCCCACTCCACTTCTATTGTTGATGCCATACCACCTATGGAAGGTCAGTGTGTCCTGTCCTGTGTGTGTGTATGAAACAGCTCACAGGCTACGGAGCCCACAAGAGAGCCCGCCAGGTTGTGGATGTGGACAGCTATTACCTGATGAAAACAGAGACTCTCAGGTGCAATTCAGTTGGTTGCAAAACCAATTACATCTCCACCAGCAAAATCTTGGACCAGCTGGATTTGGCACAGAGGCTGGAATTCAGACTGATCCTGACTCAAAAGTGAGTATACTGATATTATTTAGCCTGTCTCGCAGATGTTTGTCATTGAAACACACTAGAAATGTTTGTGTATGTCTCTTTTTCCCTTTGTTTAATACAGATACACTTGGGACATATGGGTGATAAGATTCATGCAGAGCACCACCCTGCAGTTGACTGATGTCAGTCGAACAACACTTAGGCTATTCAGTGGCACAACAAGCGACCGAAGAAGCAGGACTGTAGTATACTGCTGCAAGGGGTCAACTTTCCTGCACCTATTCCTGTTGCTCCTGTGCCTCTCCCACCTGTACAGGTAAGCCCCTGTAAAGGGCGAAAGACTGTATGGCAGTTAGGTATGGTCACACTCACACTGGTGTGTCAGTAAAAAAAAGGAGGTAGGATTCTGTTTTAAATTTTACTCCAGACAATCAGATTCAGTGTCCAGGTTACAGCATGAATTGCAGGCAAGCCAATATATTCACTCTGTCCAGTAATTAATCCTTGTCAACTTAACTGAATTAACTTGTGTGGTCCACAAGAAAACAAAGAATTAACTTACTGTTAATTATGTACAGTAAAGCTATTGCTAAGGTTCCATAACAAAGAAAGAAACTAGTAGTAAATTACAATCCACAGCATTTAGGAATTTCCAGACCATTCCCAAAAGGATCACAAGATGATGCCTGCGGTACATGAGTGAGATCAAGCCAGAAGTTGCAACCCGTTCTCATTCCCAGGTCGTCAAATACTGACGTTTTGTCACTCCCCTTGGCGTCTCATACAGACGCACAAGGTACTCTTCAAGGTACCGGGCATTCAATTAACTTCAATGTAAAACCATCCGCGGCAATATTCGACGCTCAGAGGAACTGCTCCGGCCATTCATTCACTCCAATATTAAAAATCAGACCCGTTGTAGAAACGAGGACCCGCCACCCGGATATATTCTCCTCACTGTTAATTCACATGTTAAGGTTTTCTTTCAATGATATCCTCAACATTTCTCAAAACTAAAACACGAAAGTGTCCTTGATAATTCAACAATACGATAGGTCAATCTATCAGTTTAGATTATTTCTCCTTTAATTCTGAGAAATAAAGTTTTTTGGTGTCAGTTTTGGATAGCTGAAGGCTAGGCTACATTACCCATGATCCAGTGTTGCCAAATCTCGCAAAACAAATAAGCAACCACAGTTTCAAAAACAAGCCCATTATTAATACTGCCTGTTACAGCCTCAATGTAAACAGGCTTGCATCATATTAAAATTAAACCACTCGGAGTTTGAAAAGCAAAAGCAGATTTTATTTATAATAGCTTTGGTGGTCACTCTTGTATTTTAGGGTGATGCTGACAACTTGGAAAACATTAATCAGTATTGATTACAATTTACATTGACGGAATATGTGATTGTTGGATTACTAACAAAGCCTGACATCTTGTCTGTATAGCCAGAAAATAAAAAGCCTATAACAATGCTGATTTAAATTTAAAAAGGAAAACTAAGAAGAATCATGCGCTCCATTAACTTCTATCAAAAAAAAGAATAAATCAGAGTAGTCAATATTATTTGGTACAGATTAAATGTAAAAAACACCACAGATAATGGCCAGGAAAATGCCATAATTATAAAATGAAAGATGTGTTTACATATAATTAGAAACAACCAATCTATAAACTACTGTATTAACGTATTGTTTAATTACAAAGGGTGGCCTACATATTTCTAATGCAACCGCAAGGGGGCACAAGCCAGTGTCTTCTTGTGCCAGTCCCAAGTCTGGATAAATGCAGAGGGTTGTGTCAGGAAGGGCATCCGACGTAAAACACATGCCAAATTAAAAATGCGAATCGTGAAAATTACTTCCATACCGGATCGTTCGGGGCCCGGGTTAACAACGACCGCCCGGTACCGGTGGAAATTGGACTACTGTTGGTCAAAGACGAAGAAGGAGAGGAGGAAGGTGTGTCCGTAGGCAGAGAGAGAAGAGGAAAGCTAAGAATGTAGGACTGACAGTAGGGACTTTGAATGTTGGGACTATGACAGGGAAGGCTAGAGAGTTGATTGACATGATGCAGAGAAGGAAGGTGGACATACTGTGTGTCCAGGAGACCAGGTGGAAAGGTAGCAAGGCTAGAAGCTTAGGAGCAGGGTTCAAGTTGTTCTACCATGGGTCAGATAGGAAGAGAAACGGAGTAGGAGTTATCCTGAAAGAGGAGTTTGTGAGGAATGTTCTAGAGGTGAAAAGAGTATCAGACAGGTTGATGAGTCTGAAGCTGGAAATTGAAGGGGTAATGTTCAATGTTATGAGTGGTTATGCCCCACAGGTAGGATGTGAGTTAGAAGAGAAGGAGAAATTCTGGAGTGAGTTAGATGAAGTGATGCAGAGCATCCCCAGAGGTGAGAGAGTGGTGATTGGTGCAGATTTCAATGGGCATGTAGGTGAAGGGAACAGAGGTGATGAGAATGTGATGGGCAGGTTTGGTCTTCAGGACAGGAGCAGAAGGACAGATGATGGTAGACTTTGCAAAGAGGATGGAAATGGCTGTAGTGAACACTTTCTTCCAGAAGAGGCAGGAACATAGGGTGACATATAAGAGCGGAGGTAGAAGCACTCAGGTGGACTACATCTTGTGTAGACGTTGTAATCTGAAAGAGACCAGTGACTGTAAAGTAGTGGTAGGGGAGAGTGTAGCCAGACAACACAGGATGTTAGTGTGTAAAATGACTCTTGTGGTGAGGAAGATGAAGAGGACAAAGGCAGAGCAGAGGACGAAGTGGTGGAAGTTGAAAAAGGAAGAATGTTGTGTAGTTTTCAGGGAGGAGCTGAGCCAGACTCTGGGTGGTCAGGAAGTGCTCCCAGATGACTGGACCACTACAGCTAATGTGATCAGGGAGACAGGTAGGAGGGTATTCGGTGTGTCATCTGGAAAGAGGAAAGCGGACAAGGAGACTTGGTGGTGGAACGAGGAAGTGCAGGAGTGTATACAGAGAAAGAGGTTAGCTAAGAAGAAGTGGGACACTGAGAGGACTGAAGAGAGTAGACAGGAGTACAGGGAGATGCGGTGTAAGGTGAAGGTAGAGGTGGCAAAGGCCAAACAAAGAGCATATGAGGACTTGTATGCTAGGTTGGACACTAAAGAGGGAGAGGTGGATTTGTACAGGTTGGCCAGACAAAGAGATAGAGATGGGAAGGATGTGCAGCAGGTTAGGGTGATTAAAGATAAGGATGGAAATGTATTGACAGGTGCCAGGAGTGTGATGGGAAGATGGAAGGAGTACTTTGAAGAGTTGATGAATGAGGAAAATGAAAGGAACGAAGAGTAGAAGAGGTGACTGGTGTGGAGCAGGAAGTAGCAAAGATTAGCAAGAGTGAAGTGAGGAGGACGTTGAAGAGGATGAAGAGTGGAAAGGCAGTTGGTCCTGTTGACATACCTGTGGAGGTATGGAAGTGTCTAGGAGAGGTGGCAGTAGAGTTTCTGACTAGTTTGTTTAACAAGATCTTGAGAGTGAGAGGATGCCCGAGGAATGGAGGAGAAGTGTACTGGTGCCAATTTTTAAGAACAAGGGAGATGTGCAGAGCTGTGGCAACTACAGAGGAATAAAGCTGATGAGCCATACAATGAAGTTGTGCGAAAGAGTAGTGGAAGCTAGGCTAAGGGCAGAGGTGAGCATTTGTGAGCAGCAATATGGTTTCATGCCTAGAAAGAGTACAACAGATGCAGTATTTGCTTTGAGGATGCTGATGGAGAAGTACAGAGAAGGTCATAGGGAGTTGCATTGTGTCTTTGTAGATTTAGAGAAAGCGTATGACAGGTGCCGAGAGAGGAGCTGTGGTATTGTATGAGGAAGTCTGGAGTGGCAGAGAAGTATGTTAGAGTGGTGCAGGACATGTATGAGAGCTGTAAGACCGTGGTGAGGTGTGCTGTAGGTGTGACAGAGGAGTTCAAGGTGGAGGTGGGTCTGCATCAAGGATCGGCTCTGAGCCCCTTCTTGTTTGCTCTGGTGATGGACAGGCTGACAGATGAGGTTAGACAGGAATCTCCATGGACTATGACGTTTGCGGATGACATTGTGATTTGTAGTGAGAGCAGGGAGCAGGTGGAGGAAAATCTAGAGAGATGGAGGTCTGCTCTGGAAAACAGAGGAATGAAGCTTAGCAACAGTAAGACAGAATACATGTGTGTCAATGAGAGGGACCCAGGCAGAACGGTGAGGTTACAGGGAGCAGAGGTGAAGAAGGTGCAGGACTTTAAGTACTTAGGGTCAACGGTTCAGAGCAATGGAGGCTGTGGAAAAGAGGTGAAGAGGCGAGTGCAAGCAGGTTGGAACGGGTGGAGAAAAGTGTCAGGTGTGTTGTGGGATAAAAGAGTATCAGCAAGAATGAAAGGAAAGGTGTTCAAGACGGTGGTGAGACCAGCGATGTTGTACAGCTTAGAGACAGTGGCACTGAAGAAAAGACAAGAGGCAGAGCTGGAGGTAGCAGAGCTTAAGATGTTGAGGTACTCTTTGGGAGTGACGAGGATGGACAGGATCAGGAATGAGTACATCAGAGGGACAGCTCATGTTAGATGTTTCGGAGATAAAGTCAGAGAGGCCAGATTGAGGTGGTTTGGACATGTTCAGAGGAGAGACTGTGAATATATTGGTAGAAGGATGCTGAGGTTGGAGCTGCCAGGCAGGAGGTCTAGAGGAAGACCAAAGAGGAGATTTATGGATGTAGTGAGAGAGGACATGAAGTTAATTGGTGTGAGTGAAGAGGATGCAGAGGACAGGGTTAGATGGAGGCACATGATTCGCTGTGGCGACCCCTGAAAGGGAACAGCCGAAAGGAAAAGAAGAAGAAGAAAGGCCTACATATTTCTGAGAGCAATGTCAAAATTCATAAGAATGGTGCACTCCAAAAGTAAAACTATAAACCTATGAAATCTGACCATACAGTCAATGAATCTGACTCGTAACTAGGCAGTAACCACAATAAAACCAGATTGGTTAGACTACAACATGATTGACCTGACATTGGTTTTCCTCCAATGAGAGGGAGGAGGAGGCGGGATAGATCCACGTAGGGATTTGTGGGAGGAAATTACACTACAGCGCTGATATTATTTGTGAGGCTGTGAGCAGACAGTTGTCAGTCAATGTATTGGGGAATATAGCGACCATAAATGTAAAAAAAAAAAAAATTAAGTTGCTTGTCAGATTTTCCTAACAAGTAACTATATTTTTTAAAACAAGCCAAAAAACCGCAACCGGCGATTTTTTCAAGCGACTTCCAAAAAAGAAGAAGCCCAAAGTCGCGTATTAAAAGTGGATTTGGCAACTCTGCCATGATCTATAGCTACCGCTGCAAGAGGAAGCTCTAGGGAATTGTAGTTTTTAGGAAATATTAGTGTTGTGGGGCTTCTCTCTGCTATCACCTATCATGGCTGCTGTCAAAACACCCCACAGAAGAACAAGGCATATTTTTACAGGTTCCTGTTAATTTTATAATGGACATTTCTGTTGGTATATTTAAACAAGCCATCCATCAACAGGGGAATAAAAGCATCTTATTTCGGTGTGTATGAGAGTTGCTCTCCTCCTGGGCCTCTCTATTTCATAGTGCCTGTTTGCATAAGCTAGCTTTAGTTTTTTAGCAGATGCCTGGAATGATATATTTAGCCTACTTTCATTTCTGGGTCACGTGTCTTGCTTTTCTTAATGTATTTCTTCAAAACGGAAAAATGAAAAAAGGAATTTGCAAAAACCAAAATTGGACCGTTAATTGAATTTGGTTTTGTGTTTTTGGATTGAACAGAAAAACGGCATGGTATTTGGGGTCTGGGTATCATCAGATGATCCGAAATTCATTTGTAATTTAAAAACGAAAAAAACGTAAATCTGTTATTTGTTTCAAAACCAAAAATGGAAAAAAAACATTTTGGCGTCTCAATCAAAAAAACATTTTTGGTTTTAGGCAACTCTTTTTATCATTATTCCTTTTTGAATTGAAGAATGAAGTCAGGTGGCTTTCTGATTTTAAACCAAAAACGAGCTGACACAGCGGAAACACCTAGGAAATAATTCTGCAATGCATTTTGTGAATTTGCGTCCCCCATCTTGTGCTCTGTCAGCTCGGGACACGGTCCGCTTGATCCGGGATGTTGGTGGAGCAGGTCTCTGTAAAGATGTGAGCACAACTGATACTCTGATTCCCGTTTCTGGCCAGCCTGAGCTCCTATCCTGGCTGTCTATCCTCTCCTCCTGGGGCGATCAGCAGCCGCTGTGGTGCCTGGTCCAGTTGATCTGGCTGGGGGGATCGTCTCAACGACCACTACTCTTTAATCCAAACCCCGGCTTCCTTTTCCAATAACTATATTTCTGTCATAGTTAGGCTAATAGCCTTCGTGTTTCAGCAGTAACGCCGAAATAAATAACATATTAAAACAAAAATGTAACGATGTTTGAATGAGCTACCTGCTGCATCTACATGGCCGCCGTTGCCATAGCAACTGGGAAATGTTTCATTAGGTCTTAAAATTGCAAAGAAAAATAAAAAGTATACAATTTGTTTTGGAAAAGTGAGCGTTTTTAACAATGATAAAACTATTGAAAGAGTCGCAGGCAGGTGAAGTTCTGCACATCCTGCCTTCAAACACAGTTATTAGCTTCCTGTTCTAGCTACTCCTTGACATAAACATAAGTTAATAATTTTGGTTCTATGCATAGGCCAACCGTTTGCCTAGACTTGGGCGCCTTAGCAGGGAGTAAAGTGACCTCTGTCGGTTGAGCTTCCACATAGCCAAGTATTTGTAAATGTTACAAAACTAAAATATGAATTAAATAATAATAATAATAATAATAATAACTAATATATATCACTACTACCCTGAGCTACATATCACACCAACTAGTTCACATTACATTGAAAAAATGCTCCGTTCTCCCTAACAAACAGTTATTATAGTTCATTAGTTTTTATTTTTATTTCAGTTAACTAAAGTATTTTTCACATCTAGTTTTAGTTTAGTTCCCAAATGAGAAATTTTAAAAAAGGAATTTGCAAAAACTAAAACTGAATTTGGTTTTCTAATTTTTCGTTTGGAAACAAAAAACGAATAAACCATGTGATATCGTGATAAATTTTTTTCGTTTTTAAATTACAAATGGATTACGGATTATCCGATGATACCCAGACCAAAAACGCTTTCTCCTGCAGCCTTTTTAATGTTTCCAGTTGATTCGTTTTAAACCGTCGTAAAAATCTGTAAATGGCTACATACATGATATCATGCTAAAAGGCTCAGGCTAAAGCTGCATAAGTCCAGGCCAAAATTCACCATCGTCTCCGGTTCATGATCCATGTTGAAGGCAAATAAAGAAATAGTACTGGTCTTGTATTGCAGTGTAGAGCTAGTTAGTCCTAAGTATGATAAAGAGAGATATCATGCAGGACCGACCGGCTTCCACACAGTGGAGAAATACTACATAGTGGATGTGCTAGTAGAGAACTGGGCGTTTTTTAAGTAACCCCACAAACTAATGTAATTAGATAATGATGCCTCTTGGCCTTGGAAGTAACACTCCTAATAATATGCTAAAGATGGCAACTTACATTACAGCAGATAAACATGCTGATTAATCCATTCCTCACACTTTTGTTTTTGTCATTGGAAAGAATTAAAAATAAGACACCACCCAATTTTGGACAATCTCTGTTAGGGGGAGGGGTTTAGCGAACTGTCAATTGGGACACAGCTTCCATCTTCACCCCAAACAGTGTGCAGTATGGTCAAAACTGCACCACACATCTACCGTACATACTTATCATCAACCAGTAAATCCACTTTGTACTTTATACTTATTTTAATTTTATACTTATATCCACTTTGTACTTAATTTATCCTGCCTATATTATAGTGTATTATATTTGATTTGCTTAGTACTTCTATTCCTGTGTGCATTGAAGTGATAGTGAGCTGCTGTAACAAAAGAGTTTCCCCTCGGGGGTCAATAAAGTATTTCTGATTCTGATTAAGATATGATGGTGCCTGACCATTAAGAGCTTTGTAGGTGAGTAGAAGGATTTTAAATTCTATTCTGGATTTTACAGGGAGCCAATGCAGAGAAGCTAATATTGGAGAAATATGATCTCTTTTCCTAGTTCTCGTCAGTATACGTGACGCAGCATTCTGGATCAACTGGAGAGTCTTAAGGGACTTATTCGGGCAGCCTGATAAGAAGGAATTGCAATAATCCAGCCTAGAAGTAACAAATGCATGGACTAGTTCTTCGGCATCATTTTGAGACATGATGTGCCTGATTTTTGCAATGTTACGTAAGTGAAAGAAGGCAGTCCTTGAAGTTCCTGATCAAAGATAACTCTGAGGTTCCTTACGGTGCTGCTGGAGGCCCTGGCAATGCCATCTAGAGTAACTATATCTTTAGATAATGTTTCTCGGAGGTGTTTGGGGCCATGTACAATAGCTTCAGTTTTGTCAGAGATTAACCTCAGAAAATTGCAGGTCATCCAGGTTTTTATATCCTTAAGGCATGTTTGAAGTTTAGCTAACTGATTAGTTTCATCTGGCTTGATCGATAGATGTAATTGGGTATCATCCGCATAACAATGAAAGTTTATGGAGTGTTTCCTAATAATATTGCCTAGAGGAAGAATATATAAGGTGAATAGAATCGGTCCAAGCACAGAACCTTTTGACTAACTTTGGCGTGCACAGAGGACTCACCGTTAACATGTACAAACTGAGATCGATCTGATAGATAGGATTCAAACCAGCTTAATGCGGTTCCTTTAATGCCAATTAAATGTTCCAGTCTCTGTAATAGGATGTGATGGTCAGTGGTGTCGAATGCAGCACTAAGATCTAACAAGACAAGTACAGAGACAAGTCCATTGTCTGATGCAATTAAAAGGTCATTTGTAATTTTCACCAGTTGTCTCTGTGCTGTGATGCACTCTAAATCCTGACTGAAAATCCTCAAATAAACTATTGTTATTTAGAAAGTCGCACAACTGATTGGCAACTGCTTTCTCAAGGATCTTAGAGAGAAAGGGAAGGTTAGATATAGGTCTATAGTTGGCTGAAACCCCTGGATCAAGAGTGGGCTTTTTAAGAAGAGGTTTAATTACAGCTATTTTAAAAGACCGTGGTACATAGCCTGTTAATAAAGACAGATTGATCGTATCCAGTAAAGAAGTGCTAACTAAGGGTAAAATGTCTAGCAGCAGCATAGTTGGAATGATGAACATATTGTTGAAGTTAGTTGAAGGAGGTTGAAAGGAGAAAGGCAGTCAAAATATATATCAGGTTTTACAGCTGTTTCTAAGGTTCCTGTGTTTGGTACCGGTTGAGGGTAGGACGTGATGAATTTTAATAGTTAAAATTTTATCATCATTTCGCAGTGAGCCTGCAGCACTATCAACAAGACGGCCAATTAGGGAGTGGCTGAAATTAGCATAGGAGTCCTCTGTTATATTGCGACATAGCATTGAATTAAATGCAGATGGAATCGCTTCCTTAAATGTATCATAGAAAAGGTTTCAGTTGTAGTCATCTGGACACTGTTTTCAGAATCAAGACATTTTGGCTCCCATCCGGAAGTCATTCTCAATTGTGAAAAAATGGGACGGGAATTAGAAATTTAAGCTACTCTGTGTTACATAAGCCCTGCCCTCAGGAAGGAATCTGCCTGAGTATCTGTTAATAGCTAGTTTCGCCTGAAACTGACCTAATAGTTTCCAAGATGTCCCAGTAATCAGTAATCAGGCCTATTGTTTTCTGGCTGCATCTACTTCATCACTGTTAAGTACCTGATTAGCATGTGATTGGCGTGACCAAGGTGATAATACACTCTGATAGACTTTGGACAGATTGAATCTCAGGCCACCATTTCTGTTCAAAGAGGGGTTCTCTTTTTAACAAAATGGCTTCCTTGATGCCCCGTTCAAACCAACTCTTCTCTACTTAGAATCTTCACCTCGCTGTCTTCAAATGTGTGGTTTGTAGCTTTTAGATGCAAATGCACAGCGCCTGTAATCCTGAGTTAGCGTGTCGCCTGTGCTGATAAAGTCTTTTGTGAAGTGGCTGTTTGGTCTCGCCTATGTACCGTTCTTTGCAGTTTTCCGCACTGCACTGAATGGAGTAGACAACATTGCTCTGTTTCTGTGTGGGTAACTTGTCCTTAGGGTGAACGAGTTTCTGTCTTAAAGTGTTGCCTGGTTTAAAGAAAACAGGAACATCGTGCTGTCTAAAGATCCTTTGTAGTTTTTCAGACAGTCCAGAAACATAAGGAATGGAGACACTGTTCCTTCTTGGTTCTGTTACACTTTTGTCCTGTTTTTTGGCTCTTTTAACTTTGTTGATAGCCCAAGTAGGATAACCACAGGCTGAGAGTGCATTCTGGACATGCCTTTCCTCTTTCTTCTTACCCTCTGAGCCGGTGGGCACTTCTTGGGCTCTGTGTTGTAATGTCCGGATTACACCCAGCTTGTGCTGTAGTGGATGGTGTGAGTCAAAGAGCAAGTATTGATCCGTATGTGTTGGTTTCCTGTACACTTCTATCTGGAGCTTTCTGTCCTCTCCTCTGAGTGTAGAACAATCAAGAAAGGCCAAGCGGTTCTCTTTGGCGTCCTCACGCGTGAACTTGATGTTGGGGTCCACAGTATTGATGTGCTCTGAGAACGCTTCCAAGTCTTGTTTCTTGATTTTCACAAAGGTGTCATCCACGTAGCGGTACCAATGACTTGGTGGTGTGCCCGGGAACGAGGATAATGCCTTCTTCTCAAACTTTTCCATGTACAGGTTGGCCACGATGGGAGAGACCGGAAAGCCCATAGCACAGCCGTGAATCTGTCTGTAGAAGTGTCCCCGGAATTGGAAGTAGGTTGTGTTGAGAATTCAGATAAAAATTCAGAGTAAGGACCAGGAGCACGGTACACTATAACAAATAGATTTGGCTGTTGTGTTTTCCAGGTTGGGTGTGAAAGACTAAGAACAAGGCTTTCAAATGAGTTATAATTTAGTTTAGGTTTAGAGTTGATTAATAGGCTTGAGTCGAAGATGGTTGCAACTCCACCTCCTTTGCCGGTTCCTCAAGGAATGTGAGTATTAATTTGACAGGGCAGAGTGGATTCATTTAGGCTAACATATTCTTCATGTCCCAGCCAGATTTCAGTAAGACAAAATAAGTCAATATGATACTCTGATACTAAATCGTTCACTAGTACAGCTTTAGATGACAGAGATCTGATGTTTAACATTTAATTCCATATTTAATTCTCCTATTTTGTTGTGCTATTTCAGCAGTGGTAGTTTTGTTTAGGTTTTTATGTATAACTCCTCTTCTGTTAACTTTTGAATTTATTAATTTAAGTGGTCGGGGAGCAGACACCGTCACTAAGGAGTTTTGGGTGGGTCACTGCTCTGGAAGCGCAGAGAAGCTTGTAGGAGTGCAACTCTGCCTGCTGGTCTCAACTCTGGGCTGTCATGATTTTGGTCCACTAAGAAAGACGGTGTAGTCCCTCATTCGTCCAGGAGTGTTCTATCGTAGAAAGGGTTTCAGTCGTAGTCATCTGGACACTGTTTTCAGAATCAAGACGTTTCGTAACTGTGTTTATGTAACACAGAGTAGCTTAAATTTCTTGTTCCCATCCCATTTCTTCACAATTGAGAATGACTTCCGGATGGGAGCCGAAACGTATTGATTCTGAAAACAGTGTCCAGATGACTACGACTGAAACCCTTTCTACGTCCACTAAGAAACTCAGCCAGGTTTCTAGATATGAGAGCTGCTCCATCCAAAGTGGGATGAATGACTGCTAACAGGAGCTACCTCTGGTCGATCTGCACCAGCTACTGGGGGCTGGCTAACTATAGCAGCTAATGATTGAGTTCCCATGGTGCGGAACTACATTTCCAATTCACTAAGCCTCGCCTCCAACGCTACAAATAAACTACATTTATTACATGTAGCGTTTTCACTAAAGGAGGCAGAGGAATAGCTAAACATTTGACACACCGAGCAGGAAAGAGAGAGGGAGAGAGAGAAGCCATTGCTAGCTGCTAAGCTAAAGAATGGTAGCAAAACTGTGGGATTAGCAAGAAAGTCATTAAAAGAAGGCGAGAGCTATGAGTGCTTGAGCAGAATTAGTGTATGTTTAAATGTATAGCAAATAGTCACTATAATGAAGAATCTAACAAAATTAACTGTGATGAACTAGAGCAGCAAAAATACGCTACTAGTAACACACAAACACCGGTGACCAGAAATGAGACAATACGCTTATCGCAACACATCACAAACACTCAAACTGTGTTATACAGAATTCAGAAGTAAACATAGTGGAACATTTAGCAGCTAAAAAGCTAGATGGTGGAGACCAAAACTGAGCTAAAAGCAGAGTGAATATATGTAATAAGTTTGACCTCTGTTAACTGCTACAGCTACAGGAATGGTGGCCAATGAAAACACTAGAAATTAAGGAGGGGGGCACGTTGTGTGGAGAAATCACACACACTCACACAGCTTCTTGGTCCACATCCATGTTCAATAATTTTAGCAGTTTTTTTTTTATAATATATTTTTAATTTTATATTCACGCAGACTGCATGAAACAGTGTGAAAGCTACCAGTAGGGTGTGTGTAATGACTCTCTTGTCTCTGTCCGGTCTTTATGATGTGAGACTGGTGGGAGGAGAAAATCACTGTAAAGGAACATTGGAAGGAAAGCATGATGGAGAGTGGAAGCGCCCGAGTGATGTGTGGAAATTCTGGGGACCATAACACTCTGCCGAGGTTTGTGGGCAGCTGGGCTGTGGGGATGCCAGCTCAACATCTATAAGTCGTCTTCCAAAAAGTCAACATGTGTGGGAGCTGTCAACTAACTGTGATCACACTTGTTCCTCATTTTGTAAATCATGGAGAGAGACTGGTTCGACCTTAGTCATGACTGTGACTTGTTCAGGTAATAGTAAAATATAGGTGCATATCTATTTGTCTATCCTTTTGTCCATCCTCTATGACTTCCTTACTTAGGATTACAAAGCTCAAAGCAATATAAGGCAACTTACTTCGATGTGACAGTTCTATGAGTACATACTATTAGTTTATCCTTATTAAGGCCTTCTTCCTTGACACAGTGAATGGGCTGAAAGTGTGATTAGACAACAGAGGGCTGGCCCTAGGGGCTCCTGAGCAGCATGGATCTATCCTCCTGAGCCAACAGTGCTCCTATTGAAGCTCCCAAAGTATCAAATCAGCCATAGAACTGTACATTATTAGCCCTGAAAGGGAAGGGGCGCATGTGTATAGTGGAAACCACAACAGAGGGTAGACCCAGAATGTGACGAGTCAGGACAGAACACATTGTGCTGTGAACAGATCAGGTCTGTAGACAGATCCAGGACTAGCCATGTGCATACCATCCAGATAAGATACCATCTGGTGCATCTGCAGTCTGGTACCTCTTCGATGGCTGATAGTTGCTTGGTCCTGATCCTGTGGAGCAACTGTATCATGTGCCTTCAGGGGACAAATGTTAAGCAGACCCTGTTGCCACATTAGGTGAGCAAATACATCCATACTCAAGGGTGCAGCATCGCTTGGGTACAGGAAGAACAACAGTGGGCACTGCATATTCTCCTTGGATTGCTTTGGTCAGCTAACAGCTAGCCTTGCAAAATAGGTGGTGCTAGATGCTTGATGACATACAGTTGGTGAACTATTGTGACAAACTAAGTGCTAACACTCTAGCCTGTTGGGAACATGCAAGCAGTAGTCAGTCACAATAGTTTTCTAAGTATCTTGCTAACTGACACTAATGGTACAAGAATTTCACACAGTTTATTCAAGAGACATATTTGTAACAATGAAACAGTTTGCTGTTTTTTTCAGCAGCATAAATTCATATGTCAGAATAATCAAAGTTAAAGTGTATTTCTTGTGGATTTACTTCCCCCCTGCGAGCAAATCAATTAATAAGTCAATTAAAATGAATCCACTATGTTGCGAAATTTCACCATTTTAAATTCTGAGGGGACTGAGGTAAAAGTATAAATCTTTCACTTTCACTTCTACTTGAAAATTTAAGAATAAAAGCTATTTATCATGTTCATTTTGACTAAGAAATACACTTAAACTCTAAACTAAAGTTGGTTAGGGGTTAAAGTGTGGCATGTTTGGGTCTTAGCAACACATAAACAGAGGCCAGCACACACCTTCTGAGACATGACTGCACAATAGAATTGGTTATGATGACTAATATGTTGGCTATGGATCATCCAGAATAGGGTCATTTTAGTTTACCACCTGTGACTGATGCTTTATTGTAAACTGCTCTCTCCAAACACACTTAAACTATGTTTCTTTTAGACTCCTCATGGATGCAAATGACAAAAATAAGCTGACACTGACTTTTTTTGCTGTCTCTTTCCATACATTTGTTGTACCTGCACTCTCAGGTTTTCTTTTAGTTTACATTTCAGTCAATTTTCTATAATTCAATTCCTATTTAAATGGTTGGAGGCTATTTGCTTTTAATTTCATAGCTTAATTTTTATTGGAGATATTAACAAGTTCACACAAACTGAATTAACTTAACTCATTAAAGAGTCGAGCTTTTGTAAAATAACTTACCACTGAGAAAATGTAAGGATTTTTAAAAGAGTGAATGAGGGAGTAGGTAAAAAACTTACTGTGTGTAACTGGCTGGTCTTCTTAGAGTATACATGTGATGAATTGACTGAGAGCTGTCACTCCCCTGCTCCCCCTCTGTCTTTCTCCAGAGGCTGTGAGCCCAGCAGATGCTCAGGTAAGCTAGAGATGAAGTCTGGTCAATTGTGGGTTTCTGTGTGTGACTCTTTCTTTAACTCAGAGGCTGCACTAGTTACCTGCAGAGATCTTGACTGTGGGTTTCCTGATGATTATTATTGGAGGGAGTACAGCACCCATTGTCAAAATAGAGAATGCATCTGGAATCTGGTCTTTAAGTGTGAAGGCAGAGAGAAGCATCTTATGGATTGTGCCTCCACTATGATCAACACTGCAAATGTGTTAATACTTACCTGACCTGCACAGGTAGTAATCAAGGTTCTTTTAGTTTAACTATTTTAGTTGTTAGGGGATTTACATTTTGTTTTCAATTGAGTTACCAATTTGTGTGTCACAGAAATAAAACAATACAATATTTGGATCACTAAAAGTTTAATGCTTTAAATAATATTAAACATGTATTATTTGACATAGTGTATTCAAATGCACTTGCAACACCCAGTGTCTGAAAACAGTCATAAATTTCATAAATTTACAACTTTAACAAATTCTTAAAATCATTCTTAAAAAAAGTTTTTTGGCATATCTCCTCCTACATATCACATGCAATCGAAATCTTGTTTTCTTCAGGTATGGATGCAATATTCATGCAGATTGGCTAATTTGCAACGAATCAGAGTCCCTTAACTCTTTTTTTCTTTGCAGAACGTCAACATCAACCTTTCATCACTGTGTATACCCCGCAAGGGCATGTGTCTGACTATTTACCACAGATTTTCAATGGCCACCGGCTTGCCATCTCTTGCTCCCATCCTTCACCTTACAGTGTACTCTCCATCCGCCTACGATCTAGTGTTTACACTGAGCACCCAACTGAGCAGATCCAGTCACTTGTTGGTGAAGAAGCCATCTTCATCTTTCCTGCTGCAGAGGATGCCCACCAAGGGCACTATTAATGCGATTAACTATAATTTCAGTTCAGAAATTTTCTCTATGCCGAGGACTGTCTCTTCACAAAAGGTAAACCAGAGTTTATCAATGCAGCAGACAACATATCCAGTTTATTTCCAAGTTATAGCTTTTAACATCATGTCTGTAGCTGTACTGAATGTTGATAACAAGTCATTTTCTAGCTACATTTAGTTTAATTTCTTATTAGTAGGTAGGGGTATCAAGATAATATCTACTGTCTGTACAATATGTATAGACCGGCACTGGGACCAGTACTGAACAAAGTCAAACTATGCAAGGATCTGGGATTCCATGTGAGCATGTCTGAACAGCAGCTCAACAGATCTTTAATTGGGACATTTTGACATCCCTGGACTAGTGAGGTGAAATCTTTATTTGACTTATTTTATTCGGCCTATATATCTCGGATCAACAGCCAGCATTCATATACTTCTGTACTTTTGACTTTTCATGTGTGTTGATGGACTGTACATAGCTTGTGGCTGATGATTTAATTGCAGAGCATGATTATGCAAGGTTGGTGAATGGAGACAGCCACTGTGCTATGCTGGAGGTAGAGCAGCAGAAAGTGTGGAGACCAGTGAGCTACTGTCATTCCTGGAGTCTGAAGGAGGCAGCTGTGGTGTGCAGACAGCTCAACTGCAGCTTCGTTGTTTCAACCAGTAAAGTAGACAACTTGACTGAATCTCTGCCTGCATGGCTCTTTTATTCTGATTGTGAGGGTTCTGAACATGCACTGATGGTTAAGGTTAGGGTACAGTGAAAAAGTGGCCTTCCTCTTCCACTGCTGAAGTGGTCTGTTCAGGTGAGAATCTATAGCAGCTTTATTTTTACATTTAACTGATGATTTGAGCTCTAAACAACCTGCCACATATGATTTGATATTTGATGAAATCATACCATTATCAATGCTTCTATTATGAGAAAGGCTGGTGTACTGGTATCTGTTCACAATGACAGCTACACTATCTTCATATTACATTAACTTGAATTTGTGTGCCTGTTTACCTGATGACCAAGGTTAGATTCTGC
This sequence comes from Siniperca scherzeri, assembly GCA_027580175.1. NCBI lineage: Eukaryota > Metazoa > Chordata > Actinopteri > Centrarchiformes > Sinipercidae > Siniperca > Siniperca scherzeri. The sequence continues at coordinate 32,839,909 of CM050842.1, read as the reverse complement.
TCCAGTACTATACACTACTGCTATGTGCCTATAGTACTTGTTTGCAGCAAAAATAGCTAAAAGGTGACTCGTAGGCCTACTGCACATTTTTAAAAGTCATTTATACTTTTAAAGGGCTTTTTGTGTTGGCCTATTTGTAACATTTCAACTGTTTCGCTTTGTCTGTAGATGTTTAACAGATAATCAATAGAATATACTGTATGTGACAATTCCTGAATATACCCTAACCAAGATGGTTTTTTTGTCCCTAAACCTAACCAAACCTAGAAAACGTTTTATTTGTGAAACAGTTTAATTGTTGAATGTCACCTAATAAGCAGTTGAAATGTTACAAATACTCTATAAACTATCAGTAGGGGAACTATCCAAATAAAGTGTAACCAAACACATTATTTTAGTGCGCTTGGCAGCATCCTGCTCCAGGAGGTTTTTCTTTTTAACATGTAGTTTTGTCAGCACCACCTCTCCTTTTGCTCTCCATCTTGTGTACGGTAATGTCAAAATTCATATCCCTCAAAAAGTCAATTAAAAGGTAGGACTGTACCACTTTTGGGAGGGACAGCGGCTCTACTCTTACTACTGCATACTTGGTTGGGTCTTTACTTTTATAAAAGAGTACAGTCTAGACCTGCTCTATAGGAAAAGTGCAGTGAGATAACTTCTGTTATGAATTGGCGCTATATAAATAAAAATAAAATTGAACTGAACATAATCAGTGTGTGTTGGATTATGGAGGCAGCTTGCGAGTGTGAACTCACACAGCAAGACTCAATATTGTTAGCTCACAGAACATACAGGCAAAAGTGTGCACTGTTTGTACCATGTTAAGTTTTATAACATTTATTTTTAAATATTTTTTTTTTCCCAAACAGATTTTTTTACTTTCATGACTTTCAGATACCAGCATAAAGCCAGCCTATGCAACTTTTGCTGAACAGCAGCCACTGTGGCCAGGTGGTGTAACAGTAGCACAGGTAGAGAAGAGTCATAAAGTCTGCAAACTGACTCAGTAATGTCCGTTATACAGCAATACGTATCTTTCATTTGCTAAAATTAGCTAACACTAGCCACTCTAAGCTTCTGGTTATACCAGAGGTGCTTTGAGTCGTCGGAAGACTAGAAAGGCGCTATACAAGTACAGTCCATTTACCAGACCAAGTAAGGCTGTAGCAGCAAAGAGTGTCTCCTGAATTGACCCAACAGTGTGGTTTATTGCTTATAAAGTTAACGTCTCCTTTGTAAGAGGAAGAATGTGTTATTAAATTTAGTCTACATAGTCTCAGTTAGCAGTACACCAATAGAATTATGACAATGCAAGTTTTTTGTTTTCAAATATAAAACATTTGAAAATTCCAATTTATAATCAGTTTACTGTTATCCCAGGTTTCAAAGTGACAGACAACCAACCAGATCAAAAAGGTGTTGTGATTGCCCCTCCGATAACCTTTTATACTTCTGCCACAATCCCTGGTTAGCAAATATGCTACATTCAATTTAAAAAGCAACTTAATGGGCAAGTGTAATGTCACAAACACTGCTTCATAATCACAATTGGATTTTTTCAAATTGAACTTTTTTTAAACTCACCAACTGTGTGAAATCCAGACAAAGTTGAGATATCTTTGGCAGAGAGATAGAAGTGTGTGCACTACATTTATAAAGTTACATTTGCATCAGTTCCATGTCACATCTCCAATTTCTCTTCGTCTTTACCTGGAGATGTCCTGCTTAGGCCAAAAATTGTGGTGGGCTCTCTGACGACCAGCAGCAGGATGTGCTGCTCTTCAAGGGCCACAGCTTCACCACCAACTGCCCTGTAGAGCCACAATACCCTGGAGGTCACTTCAGCACCATCATCACTGGCTTCAACCAAACACACAGCCACACCCAACCAGCTGTCAATCTTCATGTTTGTTGCTACAGACGAGGCCCACCAAGGGAACTACAGCTGTGTTTATCACAACTTTGTTTTCAATCATAATTTATCTGAGAGCCAGAGCCTCTCTCATTGTCCAAGGTAGGATAATATAATTTTGTACTATTTCTGCATAGATTATACAGATAGGCTACTGTACATAACAAATATTATACAATAAAGCAATATAACAATAAATAATTGTTAGATATGACTTCCTTCTTGTATAAATTTATCTGGGATTTTCCTGCTAATCCCTAGACTCCTATTTCAAGGTGCACCACTTGAACATGGCATGCTATCACTCTCTAACTGGAGGCACTGCCAGTCATTGCACACTATCACCTTCTACTACAGCACAGCCCTGACTATCTACAGGAGGCAGCAGACCTCCCCTCCTAACACTGGAACAGCTAATCCCCTAATCTGTCTTCATTGCCAGAAGCCCTAAACAGCTGCAAACAACATCCTCCCTCCCAAAGAGTGCTTAACCGCTGCAATGTGATCCAACAATGACTGTCGCGTCTACACTGCCTTTTGTCTGTAGCCCAGTCTGTCCCGCTTGCAATCTGACACACCTGTCTTCAGTTCAGTAATCAGAGTCCCATATTAAAATTCACACAATATACAAATATGTATTAGTGCATCTTTTTTCTTCAATTTAATTTGTTCAAAAGAGTAAACACTAAATCTAATCATCTCTCTTAAGCAAATTGTCTAGGTTATATAGAGGGATAACAGGTTTTTGCGTCTCTTGGGAATTTTACATCTAGGAAAGTTGTGGAGTCCCTCAAGGCTCAATAATGGGGCCACTGTTGTTCTGTTTGTACATATTGCCTCAAGGCCATATAATCCAGAAACATAACATGTTATCATAATTACGCTGATGACACACAGTTATACCTATCCTTGTCCCCTGGAAACCTAAACCCTGTTAAATTACTGGTTTAATGCATCACAGACATAAGCAATTGGCTCCATCAATTTTACACATCAAAGTCTGTCATAGAAAAGGTTTCAGTCGTAGTCATCTGGACACTGTTTTCAGATGAGAAAGACTTCCGGATGGGAGCCGAAACGTCTTGATTCTGAAAACAGTGTCCAGATGACTACGACTGAAACCTTTTCTACGATAGAACACTCCTGGACGAATGAGGGACTACACCGTCTTACATCAAAGTCTGCTTACAGGTCTTGCAATAAGTGAAAAAAGTTGTATAAAGCCTTTTGTGGCTCCAGAGGGAACTGTGCGAAATCTGATAAATTACCTCAAGTGATGTCACTTGAGTCAGTGTCAGTTGGGGCTGAAAAAATTAAACATATCTGGGGGTGTTAAATTTGAAAAAGGTGAGCTTACCAGACCTCTGCACCAGGTTTTGACAAGGACATCTCTTGTTTTGCTGCATCAATTTTGATCCTTTTATTTTAACTGTCCATCGTGAGGCTGACAATGCTAAATCAGTGGAGTACTCTTAACACTGTTTTACAGATGTTTTGGTTGTAGCAGCGAGATTAGACTCAAACATTCAAAATATTGAGGATGTGTATAAAAAGGAGAAGGGCAAGAAAAGCGCAGTCCACATTTTTATATAATAGAAATGCCTTTTAATTTGAAGGTTCATCACAGGTATAATCGTAAACAAGATATTTAAAAATGCAGATTTCATTTTTATCGTCATTCAGACTGTCCGTCTCTCATACGCTCTCTGTGTCACTGTTGTGCACACACACACACACACACACACACACACACACACAAATGAGACTAAACCCAAAGAAAAACAAAAGTGACTAGAGATTCTGCTGGAATAAAATTATCCACCATGGATTCACCTCAAGAACTGCACACAGACACACACACACTTCTGACACACACAAAAAGAAAGGTCTGCCTCGAGTGGGGAAGGGGTTGTGTTGATGTCTGTAACTTCTACCTGGACAAAGCAGAGATCCTGAGAAAGGCAAATAACATTATTATTAGTTTTTATTTTCACACTTGTGCACCTACTGTTACTGCAACAATGAAAGAACATGTTAATTCAAGCAGCTCCTGATATATCTTAGTGGTTTACTTTGACATGGTCTACATATAACCTAAATACATAAATATCCCAAATAAACACAGACACTTCAACAAAAAAAAACACTGAAAGCTGTTTTCAGCACAAGCATCTTGTTTTTTGCGCTAGCTTGTTCAACCAAAGCAACTCACCATACGCAACATGTCACTTTTTGTGTGTGTTGATGTAACTCACTGTAGCTTGTCCTGCAACAGCTCCAGCCTCTGCCGATCAACGTAGCGTGACAGGAGGGAGAGCAGGTTGGGAGGGGTGAAGAAGGGTGGAGAGAGGGATGAGGAGGGAACGCTGAGCAACTCCCTCGTCACTGAAAACACCAACTCAGTCCTGGATGGCGGAGAGGGTTAGTGTGGGTTAATGGGGAACAGCAGAACGGGAAATAAAGAGATATTTAAAGAAGTGACAAGAGAGCAAATGTGAAAAGGAGAAGACGAGAATGAACGAAAAACATTTTATGTTGCAGTGTTTTGTCTCAAGGAACGAAGCCATTATGGGATGTGTTCTTATGACGACGAGAAAGTAGTTGACATTACTGACACACAAACAGCTTACCATCGATTGTCGTCCATGAGTTGACAGTTGGGGTCGGCGCTTTGCATCCTCTCCCCCTCACTCAGGATCAGATACAGCAGTGTCACACCAAACTAGACAGAAACAAACCGAGAGATGTGTGTAATCTGTGTGTGTTTGGTGCTTTGCTGGACTATATACTTAAGGCTGACCTTGTCCTACATTTTCCTTATTGTAAACAACTCCCATGAAAAGATCATAACAGACAATGTGTTAGTCTGTCTCTTAATACTTTCCGACTTCTGTATCCTATCAGTATTGGCACTCAGTACCAAGTCCATTGTTTCCTACTGAAAAAACGTAAATCTTTAAAAATGGGATCAGAGAATCATCTTTCTTTCATCTTTGCTCTGAAATTAATAAGTGACTGTGTTTTTGTTTTTTGTTTTTTTAAATCAGTGTGTAGGGTATTGTTTTGTGTGTACCTTGTTGTGCAGTACTATGGCCAGTTGGCCCTCATTGCCCTGAAGCTCCTGGAGCAAGTCTGTGAGGGCAGAGCTTGACAATGACTGGATCACTGCAGAAACCGGCTCCACTAACCAGCACAGCACCTGAACAAGAGGGCAGAGAAACGATGGAAGGCAGCTGATGGTTAAGAAAGTGCAGGGTCACAGAGCAGGTAGCTGTGAAGCTCTGAGCATTTCATGTTTTAATAAACGGGGCCTATTTCATTGTGCAGAAGAAATTCTTATAATCACATGATACCAACACAGGGTTTCCCGTATGTTTAATAGGGGATGTGGGCTAACTCACCTGAAACAGAGAGCACCTGTGCTAACATCATAAAAATACATTTTTGTGAAATAAAACATGAACATTTGGGGGGGGGGGAAGCAGAGCACAGGCACTTTTCCGGAGGAACTGCATATATTTAATGAATGCGGCTATTGTTTAGGCTGTTAACTAACTAAATTGATCACGAGAGAAGGAGCATCAGGATCTAGGACGAAGTTATGGAGGAAAAAAAACAATTAAAATATCTTTAAAATATCTAAAATAATTGAATTACAGTCAAAAGCAAACAACAATGACATTTATATCTATATTAATTAATGTGCTTGGTGCAAACTTCACTCTGCCAAGGCTGCACAATCCTCTGAATTTATTTTAATTAGCAGGCATGCAAATTGGTTAGGGGTGAAAAAGGTGAGAAGGATGCGTGAGCAGAGAAAAACACAGATCTGCTAAAGAGGTCCCCTCAACTAAATGCTCATTTCTGATGCCTTTTAGGATTACTCTGGTGCTGGCCACAAGCTAACAGAATTACAAGACTGAGCAAAATAAAGTACAAAGTATTAATTTATTAAAGTGCAAATATACCTTTACATATATGATATGCTCACATTTACAAAGGGCAGCCCCACCAGGTAACCAACTAATTACAATTTTCAAAATTATTACCCTTCATATCCGCTCTGTGCCAGAAACCATGTTAAAATGTAAAAAGTGTTCATCCTACCCTGTTCTCCCCTGCAGTATAATTAATAAGAATGCATTAGAATAAACTCGAGGCAAAAGTTGGATTTAATTGCTGATCTAGGATCAGTGTCATTACCCCAAATGTAATACTGACCAATATAAGAGAACACACATAATTATTTACTTTCTTCTGCTTTTGATAAGAGCTAGTTCATGCATGCATTTCTGGTTGTATACATAATGTGTATTTAACAGCTGCTGGAAGAAGAGAGAGATTGCGACTTAGTGTATTCCGTTGAGGGGTAAATGTTACTTTACATACAGGTTACTGCCACTGTTCTCCGTAAATGAGCTATCTATTACGGCTTAGCGTTCTCAGAGCATATCAATACTGTGGACCCCAACATCAAGTTCACGCGTGAGGACGCCAAAGAGAACCGCTTGGCCTTTCTTGATTGCTCTACACTCAGAGGAGAGGACAGAAAGCTCCAGATAGAAGTGTACAGGAAACCAACACATACGGATCAATACTTGCTCTTTGACTCACACCATCCACTACAGCACAAGCTGGGTGTAATGCGGACATTACAACACAGAGCCCAAGAAGTGCCCACCGGCTCAGAGGGTAAGAAGAAAGAGGAAAGGCATGTCCAGAATGCACTCTCAGCCTCTCTGTGGTTATCCTACTTGGGCTATCAACAAAGTTAAAAGAGCCAAAAAACAGGACAAAAGTGTAACAGAACCAAGAAGGAACAGTGTCTCCATTCCTTATGTTTCTGGACTGTCTGAAAAACTACAAAGGATCTTTAGACAGCACGATGTTCCTGTTTTCTTTAAACCAGGCAACACTTTAAGACAGAAACTCGTTCACCCTAAGGACAAGTTACCCACACAGAAACAGAGCAATGTTGTCTACTCCATTCAGTGCAGTGCGGAAAACTGCAAAGAACGGTACATAGGCGAGACCAAACAGCCACTTCACAAAAGACTTTATCAGCACAGACGACACGCTAACTCAGGATTACAGAGCGCTGTGCATTTGCATCTAAAAGCTACAAACCACACATTTGAAGATAGCGAGGTGAAGATTCTAAGTAGAGAGAAGAGTTGGTTTGAACGGGGCATCAAGGAAGCCATTTTTGTTAAAAAAAGAGAACCCCTCTTTGAACAGAAATGGTGGCCTGAGATTCAATCTGTCCAAAGTCTATCAGAGTGTATTATCACCTTGGTCACGCCAATCACATGCTAATCAGGTACTTAACAGTGATGAAGTAGATGCAGCCAGAAAACAATAGGCCTGATTACTGGGCCATCTTGGAAACTATTAGGTCAGTTTCAGGTGAAACTAGCTATTAATAGATACTCAGGCAGATTCCTTCCTGAGGGCAGGGCTTATGTAACACAGAGTAGCTTAAAATTCCAATTCCCGTCCCATTTCTTCACAATTGAGAATTACTTCCGGATGGGAGCCAAAACGTCTTGATTCTGAAAACAGTGTCCAGATGACTACGACTGAAACCTTTTCTATGATAGAACACTCCTGGACGAATGAGGGACTACACCGTGTTACTTGAAGTAGTAAAAAAAAAAAAAAAAAAAAAACGGGTGCGAGTGAATTCCTTGCAGCTTCCTTGTCTCCCTCTTCATCTCCTGTGGGTAAATAAAAACACACTCCTTGTTAGAGGACTCCCCTCCTCTTCATTTTCTGTGGATTACCACTATTTTGTTGGTTGTAGAAATCCACAGTAGCCGATTTCACTTATAAATCAACTCAAAATGAATCTTTCTTCAAAGAGGGTTTGCTTTATTACCGTTGCAGACTTGTTGCCAGTAATTGACATGTTTCACGATATTTAAGTTAGCTAGTTAGCTAACATTAAGCAGGGTACCACACAAACAGCACATTTAACAGTTATGTTAAATGTTCTAATGTACAGCTTCCTAACGTAATATTAACACATTTCACTGCAATTCAACTTGTCTGACTCATCCAGAGATTTGAATGATGATTAGATTACTGTAGCAAGGCAAATTAACACTTAACATAATGCCGACTTTTACCTTGCACCATCAATGCTTTCCATGAGCAAGAACCACTTCCTTCTTCCTAAATCGGAAAACATGACGTAAAATCCTAAAATAGTATTGTGGGTGGGGCTGGACCGTACAACCCCGCCTTCCTGCAGGCCGCAGCCAGTACCTTCACCGATTATCTAGCTAATGTTAGCCAATAACGCTAGGCTATCTAGCTATCATGTTATCAAATTGGTAACATTACTGTATCTAACAGGATAGTTAATGTTAGCTAGCTTGCTAACAATTCTTGTTTCCTCCAATTTGATCTTACCTCAGGCTTTCCGACAGGCAGGTAAGTTATTTTTTGGTTTTCAGTTGACGCCTTCTCTCCACACAGCAGGTCACAGAGCATGCACAGAGCGATGCACAGCATCAGATGTTCACGCTCCATTGTCTTTATGGAAGTCGCTTTGAGTAGGCACTCGGTACCCCCACCCAACTGACAACACTACAGACTTCACCAGCAGATGTCAGTCATATTTAATTTGTTCATGTATGGTGTTGTGGATGCCTACTACTCCTACATAGTAAGGATAAATGAATGTAAATGGAGTTATATGTAGGAACACAGTTCAGAAAAGCTCTCTTCACAGTCCCTGTTATTTTCTTAAAGGAACTGGAGTTTTCACTAGAACAGCCTGGATTTTTGTGTGGAAATGATGTTGCAACCTGAAATGGTTACCTGGTCCTGTTTGTCCTTCTTGGCCAAGGCAGGAAGGTTGCGGGCAATCGCCATGACAACGGCGGCGGCCTGTGGTGAGGACAGGAAGGGGAGGAGTCTGGAGATAAGCCGCTTGCCCTTCCTCACCGACATGATCATCACACACTGCTCATCACTCACTCTTATCAAGAGAAAGAGAAAAATTATTAGTGAGTGTAGATGGGCATATCCTGTATTTGAATTCTCTCTTCTCATTACAAGTTGTACTGAGTTGGATAAGAATAAGTATTGTCAAGTGCAGCTATTGTAGTTCAGGCATACCTATTTAGCCATTTATTTTATCCCTTCCTCCTACCTGTCATCCCACTCCTTCTCCCTCAGAGATTTGCACAGCTGCACGGTGTTGGTTTTATGCTGCTCCAGCAGAGCCTCCCTATCCTCCTCTGGTGCCTGGACAAAACGTTTCTCAAAATCTTGAACCTCCAGCAGCAAACTGTACATCTGGAGGACAGGGATGGATGGAGGGACAGAGATAAGGGTCACAGAGATGTATTTAGGATCCAGGAGTGTTTCCTGCAGTTTTAATGAACATGTGCTCCACATGTACAGTTGTCCTTGTCCTACCTTCTCCACAGTGTAGAGGATCTGACGCCGCTTATTCCAAACCTGCTTCTCTCTTTTCTCCTGGAGGTAGATAGACAGGCAGACAGTTAGGCAAACTGAACAAGACTTCAAAACTGAACAGAAAAAATACCTGAAGTAGCACTTACTAAGAAACAGGTACAGAATGAATAAATCAAGAAATATTCAAGAAAGAGCAGAGCAAAATAGGAACATTAAGACACTCCACATTATTGTGCTGTTTTCAAACTGTCAACACTTTAAGGTAACAGTGAGCACCCCAAGGTGGAAAGTGCCCTATGCCTGTCTTATTTTCAAGAATGACCATTTCACCACTGTTATGTGCAACAGAGGGTTTCTGCAACTTTCAAACTCTTTGGTGGGGTTTTTTCAACTGCTTACAGAGCGTTGCAGTGCTAGTGATCTAAACTCAGCACCTCCTTCGGCTGCTTCACAATAACAGCCTTAAAGTGAAGAGAATGGTTTGTGGCTGTGAAGCAGCTTCAGGAAGTGTTGTTGACAACAGCTTCTTACAAAAAGAGAACGTTGTGTATACGCCTTCAGAAGAAAAGAAACAATGCAAACAGACCTCATCATCTGTGCGAGTGGTCACCACAGCATCAATCATCTTGCGGGGGTTGTTGACGCTGGAGACTGTCAGCTTACCCAGAGAGCCTGCAAACTGAACTGTTGACAAACGTCAAAAATGTCAACAAATGTCAACATTCAACAGAGTAGAAGTCTCCAGTATCATGTGTGATACATGTACTATGGAGTGTAGATAATATTCTGGTGTATTCTGTTGTCATCTACCTGGTCTGTAGGTGTGTTCAACCTTGGCGACCTGTGGAGTGATCAATTTGGTGGTGTGTTCCTTCTTGCTGCTGTCTCTCTCTCTTTCCTGACGTTTCTCCATCTTTTCATAGTAGTTCTACATGTTCACACACACACACACACACCAGTGTCAGTGATCCTCAACCAACTTAGAAACTAAGTAAACAACTCTCTGCAAGGAATGATTATATTCATTATTGATTAAACTATTGATTAAAATTAATTAGAATGGATTAATGATTTAGACTACAAAAATGGTGACAATTTCCACAGCCCAAGGTGATGTCTTCAAATAACATGTCTTCTCTGACCAGTCAGTCAGAAATTTACCATGATGACATAAAAACAATAAATATAGATAACAATAAAACAACTAATCATCACATCTGAGACTACGTCTACATTAAGCAGTCTAAATTTTAAAAACAATCCACACTAGCGTTCCCAGGTCGTATTTGTAGAGACCTCTGTGCACAGTGAAACACCTGAGCTAAAACAGCAGTTTTAGTCTGGACAGAAGGCTGACACGGAGAGGAAAAATATGTGTTTGCAAATTTAACCAACTTAATGCGGATGTACTCTGAGAAGCTGAAAGCAGCAAATGTGGCATTTATGTGGCTTTATAAATGATTTCAATGATTAATCGATTGTCACAATTGTTGTCTTTTTGACATCTGTAGAAAAACTAATTGATTAACTGGGTACTTGTTTTAAAAAAAAAAAGGGAGGTTGCAAATAGACCCTCACCAATAGTTAAACTAAAAGACACTTGTGGGATATTTTCTAACACTACAAAAGACGGCTTCAAATTTATCCATCAGGATCAAGCACAACCTCTGACAGTCTCTGATACACCACCATCAACTGCAGTGTGAGAAATTACCACACAGTCCATACCGGCAGTTAGCCCAAAAAGGAAAAAAAAAGATGTATATCCACTATGTGAAATGACAAAACATCTTGGGCTTGGTCTGATAATGCAGAATAAATATTATAAATAAATTCTATAATCATTGTAAATTTAATATATTTGGGTTTTGGATTGTTGGTCAGACAAAAAACAGCAATTTGAAGACGTCACCTTGGCCTCTAGGAAAATGTTCTGTGCATTTTTCACTATTTTCTGACATTTACAGACTAAACGACCAAAAAATAATCTAGAATGAAAATAATCTTTAGTGGCAGCCCTAATTATTTGTACTTAACTCACTGAAATTACATACATCCCCATCTGAACTGATTAAGGTCAATGAAGAACATAAACACCCAACCAAAACAAGCCAACCGTCAAGAGGGACAGATATTTTGAGCCCCCCTACATGAACACAGCTAGCAGGGTAACTACATCAAAAACCAACCTGATAGTAGTAGTCATCCAGGTAAGGGTCAGTACTTTGCAGCTGCATCATCTGGATCTTGGTTACCCATTCCTTCTCTTTCTGAGTCATCAGGTTACTGTAGGGATCCCTGCTGCGCCGGTCCCCTCCAGTCCTGCCACGGTCCCTACAGGGAGGTAAAGAGACAAATATGACTACTGATCTACTCAGTGGCCTTTTGAATGGAGAATGTCTTGTAACTGAAAGGTGGCAGCTGCCATCTCTTAACTTTTCTGTGTGTGACGTGCATTTGACCTGCTCAAAGACGTGTTTTGGTTAATGTTTGCTTGTTGGTTAATGATCCAGTACCACGGTGCTGTGTGACATTGCAGCTCTATTATTGTTGATATGTACACAAACATTTCCTTACCCTCCTCGGTTCTGCATGCGCTGGGTAAGCATGCGGCGGTGCTGGGGGTGGAGGTGGGTGGTGTTGTGCCGGATGGGTGGCGTGTGGTTGGAGGGGCCATGAGGGGGCGGTGGGCCCATTCGGTGTCCGTGTGGAGGAGGAGGGCCCCCGAAGAATGGCCTGAAACCACCACCACCTGGTAACAAAGGAGGCGCTGGACCACCATGGGGAAAACCAGCCACCTGGAGATAGAGAGACAAAGGAGGACCCAGTGTGAGAGAAAGATTCATGAGACTTAGGAGTGAACTATTGAAATATTAGAACTGCTGTCAGTACTACTGCTCTGAGAAGCAGCTTCTTGACCCACAAAGTTCTGCCCTCATAGTGGGGTTGCCAGGTTTGCATGTCGCAAGTCTGAACAAACCCAAGCCAGCTTCCTAGCTAATAAGATACCATGTGTAGCAAAGCTGGGCTGAAGATGTCTCACACTAACAGAATCTCTGAAAACAAGTCAAACTCATGTCAATCTTCTCATCGGAGTACAGCTAAGTTGGCAAACAATCACATTTTTTAAAATGCCAGCATAGTCATTTCCACTAGTATTGAAGTAAAAAAAACACCATCCTCCTTTATTCTCATGGGCTCTCTTAAGTGCTGTAATTGTTTTGTGCGTTGTCTTTAATTAGATTGTTTCTTGTACAATTATTTCAGTCTTATGTATTCCATTACTTCTGCAGCAACCACATTTCTCAGGAGGAATCATTACAGTTTCTTATTCTCAAGGCATTACCTATTACCAAAGCTGTAATGCGTATCTAAGAAACAGGGAGTAATCTGCACCATACCAATCTAAAAAGACTGTGTGTGTCTGTCTAGGGTACCAACCTGAGAGTTGAGCAACTGGGCCCGTTGAATCTGAGACAGGACTGGACCAACTCCGGGAGGGAACGGACCGCGACACAGCGGAGAGTTCTGACCAAAAACAGCAAACAGAAACTTCATACCCCCCCCGGAATAATGAAAATGGAAGTTGGTTTGTCTCTCTCGTCTTATTCTCCCCCAATCTCTGTACTTAAAGGAAAAGTTGGACTTTTTGGGAAATACACTCATTCGCTTTCTTGTAGAGCCACTGTCAATCATGTCTGTACGGTAAATATTAAGCTACCACCAGCAGCTGGCTAGCAGAGCTCAGAGATTAGAAACAGCTAGCTTGTCTCTGTCCGAAGGTAAAAAATAAATAAATCGGTACCTCTAAAGCTCATTAATTAACACGTTATATCTCGTTTGTTTAATCCTTTAAAAACCGAAGTGTAAAACTGACAATTTGTCGTTTCAGGGGAGATGTGTCAAACTACTTTGACACATATCTCCAGCAAACAGGATGACATTCACCGACGGCAGTGGCCAATGTTTATCTGTTGTGTCGCATCAATTTTGCGCTGGCTAAATTTTGTGTTGATTTGTATTTGTTGTTTAGCAGGCTAAAAAGGCTTTTGAAGCAGTTTTTTTTTTTTTTAAAAAGCATCTTTTTCATGTGAAAGAAGGTTATATTAAAAGGTTGTTTCACAAATTTGTATGAATGAATTTATGCTCATTCAAAGATTTAAAAGTGATTCAGTTTTGTTTTTTTTAAATGAAGATTTCTTTGTTTCCCTGGCACAAAAGGGGAAATAAATAACAAAAACAAAATAAACAACAAAAAACATTGGTATTGGCTTTGGCCAAACTGTTATTTTTTATTTATTTAGTTGCTGGTTTTTTTTTTTTTTTTTTTTTTTTTTTAAAACAGTATCGGCCCAGAATTTCACAATCTGTGCACCCCTAGTTTTGCCGTTAAAATTAACAGGAACCCCAGGATGTTCTTTGATTTAATGTGCATACAAAGCTATATTGAGGGGAGAATAGGAGAGGAAAAACTTACAGCTATATTGAGGAGGGTGTTGGGTGACAGACGCTCTGGGAAAGGGGGAGGATATCTGTGCTGGACCGGGGCTCTCACATGAACTGCTGTGGGATGGTGGATCTACACAAAAACAAATACAGATGTGCGCGCATACACACACACACACACAGGGTTAACAGAGAAAAAGCTAACTACATGTTAAGTAATATCACAACATGATCCAGCATGGTAACTACAATAAGACTGCTAGACACACTATGATGGGGCTAACTAGGAACCCCAACTAGAAACCTATGTAACTTCATGACTTCACAAAAGTAGATTACTTTTCTAAATAGTGTATCTGTTATACTTTGAAAATTTCCAACTTTTGGCTTCTACAAACAAAGAAATAGAATTCTGGATAGACATACAACAAAAATGGGGGGACTTTTTGAGACATGAGTTTTAGGGCACAAACATGGTCCACGCAAGTATGTGAACACAGACACTTCAAGCTACGGAAGATCGATTTTGTAGGATTTGGGGGTCCTCCACCGAGAAAATTTGATGTTAAATTACTAAAAACTATGCATTTTCCCATCATTTTAGACTATTAGCATTACAATATTTATTAAAACAAACAAACACACACACAGCTCCTCTCCTGTGGAATCAGGTCCCAGTTTGGGTTTGGGAGGCTGACACTATCTCCACATTTAAGAGTAGGCTCAAGACTTTCCTCTTTGATAAAGCCTATAGGTAGGGCTGGCTCAGGTGAGTCCTGAACCATCCCTTAGTTATGCTGCTATAGGCCTAGACTGCAGGGAGACTTTCCAGTGAAGAGTGCCTTAAAAGCCACCAACAGCAAAATTGCTCTCACCACTGATGTATGGACAAGTGTAGCCACTGAAGCATATTTTGGCATTACATGCCATTACTTTGGAGACGATTACCACCATGCCACTGGAGGACAGACAAACGGCATCCAACGTCGCAGAGTGGTTTGAGGAGGTAGCAGCCAGGTTTGAAATTCCTCCTAGTAAAATTATCGCCATTGTACATGACAATTAGGGATGGGGATCGTTACTTTTTATTGATATTGATACCATTTTTTAGAATGCTTAACGATCCAAATCTTTATCGATACCACCACTGATACTTTTCTATTTGTTTGGTGGAAAGACGAGACGACAAAAATTTCTAAATAGAACTGGTACTGCTTTTATTGCTTGACTGTAAGTCTGTGACTGATTTCTGAAAAGAATTAAATATGCCTGGCCTTCAATATAAATAATAAATAAAACTTTATTTATAGAGCACTTATCAAAACAAAGTACAAAGTGCTTCACAGAGAGAGAAATAAAATGTCAATGATAAAATAGATTTTTAAAAAAAAAAACACAAAAAAACCCAAACAGACAGCTCAGGTAAGATCAGGATATGCTTTCCGATAAAAATGCGTTTTAAGAAGAGACGTAAAAGAAGACACTGACAGCCTAATTTCTTCGGGCAAGTTGTTTTAAGGCCTCGGGCCCTGATGGCAAAAGCTCGGTCCCCCTTAGTTTTCACCCTGGACTCAGGAACAGACAGAAGACCCCTGCCCGAAGATCTCAGACTACGTGAAGGTTCATAAGGGATTAAAAGGTCTAAAATATAATCTGGAGCCAGGCCATGAAGAGCCTTAAAAGTAATCAATAAAGATCTTAAAATCAATCCTAAAACAAACAGGGAGCCAATGTTAAGAGGCTAAAACAGGTGTGATGTGATCATACTTCTTGGTCCTGGTTAAAAGCCTAGCAGCTGAGTTCTGTACAGTCTGCAGTCGTTTTTTGATTAAGACAAGTGAACAGGCTGTTACAGTAATCAAGGCGTGAGGAGATAAAAGCATGTACAACAGTTTCTGCATCACTAAGATTTAAAATAGATCAGATTTTTGCAATATTTCTGAGGTGATAAAAACATGATTAGACAAGCTTAGTGATATGTTGCTCAAAACATAAATTGCTATCAAACAGAACAAAGATTTCTTGCAACAGGCTTGATATGTTGTGACACTGCCATCTACTGGTAACCTATTTGTTTAGTGATGTGTTGGGGCCCAATAACAAGGATTTCAGTTTTATTTGAGTTGAGCTGAAGAAAATGTATCAACATCCAATTTTTTATGTCAGACAGGCAGCCATGCAGAGAACTCAGCGTACTAAGGTCAGTGGGCTTGACAGGGAGGTACAATTGAGTATCATCCGCATAGCAATGAAAAGAAATCCCATGTCTACGGATGACATCACCCAAGGGTAGCATATATAAGGAGAACACTATTGGTCCCAGAATTAAACCTTGAGGCACACCATAGTTGATATGGGTAAAGGATGACATGAAGTTATTAATGGTGACACAAAATTTCCTATTGGACAAATAAGATGATAACCAGTCTAGTGTGGTGCCAGATTTGCCCACCCAGTGCCTCAGTCTATCTAAAAGAATGCCATGATCAATTGTGTCAAAGGCAGCACTTAAGTCCAGCAGCACAAGAATTGAGCACGTCTGCATTCATTAAAAAGGTCATTAGTGACTTGGAGAAGGGCTGTCTCAGTGCTGTGGTACTGACGAAAGCCAGATTGGAACTTTTCAAAAGGTATTACTGTTTTCCCACAGCAGCAAGAAGCTGCTACAATGTTTTCAAGAACCTTGGAAATAAAAGGCAGTTTGGAGAGTGGACGATAGTTATCCAGGAGGGTGGGATCAGGCCCAGGTTTTTTGAGGACTGGCTGGACACAAGCAGTTTGAAAGTAATCTGGGATGCAGCCAGTAGACAGCGACCTGTTAAAAATATATTAGCAAATGTAACTTAACGACTGGGGTTGGAATCTGGGGTTGTGCTGATGGGCAGAAATAAGTGCAGAGGAATGGCATGTTCTTGCATCCTTCACCATCCTATTATAAAAAGGAGTAATAACTCTTTCATAGCCACAAAATGGACCTGGAGACCTGATTTCTTCCATCTGCGTTCTGCTCGTCTGCATTTCCATTTACAGCTTCAAATATTGTCATTTAACCATGGCTGTTCTAGTCTTTGAGTTTGGTCTATTTTTCAGAGGAGCTACAAGATCTAAGGTTGAACAACACAGGTAGTTAAAATAATCAACCAAATTGTTGGTGTTGGAGGAATCAGGAAACACATTGCCAGGAGAACTGAATAGTGTACAGAATTTTGAGGCACTATGCTCATTAAGTACTTATAGCAGGATAATTCAGTACTAGCAGCCTGTAATTCACAATTAAAAACAATGCATAAGTGGTCAGGTACAAACATTTCCCTGATTTCCACAGATGGTATTCTCAGACCCAGACTAAAGACTAGGTCTAAAGTGTGGCCAAGGGAATGAGTTTGGCCAGACACATGTTGTTGAAAGTTAAGAGTTAGTGATATTTAAAAAAAGAAGACTTATCAACCTGAATATTAAAATCACCACAAAGAACAATTCTATTATAATTTAAAACAAGACTGGATTAAAATTCAGGGAGTTCCAACAAGGAGCCAGCTGGTTTAGGGGGGCGTTAAATAATAGCAAATATGACTGGGAGTGGGCCGCCAAGTTTAAACATGAGCACTTCAAAAGGAAGAAAAATCATTGCAAGCTATGAGGTTACATTTTAAATGCTTCCTATAGACAGTAACAAGGCCACCACCATGATCACAATCCCTAGGGTGGCTAAAGCAGTCATAATCTGGAGGGCACACTTCAGCAAGCTAACAGTGATCACCCGGACATAGCCAGGATTCTGTTAAAAACATGAAATCTAAATCAGTAGAAGAGATAAAATCATTTAAAATAAATGTTTCGTTAGAGAGGGATCTTACATTGAGAAGAGCCACCTTAAAAAGCCTGTGCTGGGTTAGAACTGAAGTTGAGACTGGAGGTAAGGTTCTGGCCTGGATCTTTATTAAATTATTATTAATTATTATTATTACTGTGTCTGTTTCTTATTAAGGACCTAGGCAAAATTACCACAGGAATTTTAAAAGTAGCGCTAGAGGGATCCGGGCTCCAAATAGCAGCACTATGATCAGTCCACAAGGGGGAGCTAGTTACAGCAGAGGGTGTGTGGCTGTTTATGGTTGGCAGAGAAGAGAAAGAAGAAGAGAGAGGGGAAACAGGTGATGTAAAAAACACTGTAGCAATAAACACTGCTGACCCTGGGCATTTATTTGAGAAGAACTACACAGGGCCCCTTCACTATAACATAACTATGAGAAAAGTCAAATATATCAGCAGCAACAAATTTTTTCAACAATAAAGATGGGTTGAGCTTGAGCTAAATGAAAGAAGTTGGCGAATGTTGGGTGAAAATGTTTATCATTAAACACAACTCATTCCTAGGCCCTCCAAATGTTCTTCTATCAGACAGAAGGCAAGTGACACATTTTTAATTTGGTAAAATGTACTAAATATTGAATACACTGTTTTGTTTATGTTTTAATGAGTATTTTGTTTTTACACTAAAAGTGTTAATGTCTGTATTGTCACTTTAAGAGATCGCATATTTTTGGATTATCAACAATTGCTCACATCAACTGCTCACATCATGAGACAAAGTGGGGAACTTTGTCTCATGGTGTGAGCAGAACCATCTGCAGCTCAATGAGAAAGTCTAAGGAGCTGGTTATAGACCTACGAAGGGCCAAGGCACCAGTGTTCCCGGTTTCCATCCAGGGGGTCAGTGTGGACATTGTTGAGGACTACAAGTACCTGGGAGTACACATGGACAATAAACTGGACTGGGCTAAGAACACTCAAGCTCTTTACAGGAAGGGCCAGAGCAGGCTCTATTTTCTGAGGAGGCTGAGGTCCTTCAACATCTGCTGGACAATGCTGAGGATGTTTTATGAGTCTGTGATGGCCAGTGCTATCCTGTATGCTGTTGCATGCTGGGGCAGCAGCTTGAGGGTAGCGGACGCTAACAGACTCAACAAACTGATCCGTAAGGCCAGTGACATTGTAGGGGGGGAGCTGGACTCTCTGTCGGTGGTGTCAGAGAGGAGGATGCTGCCCAAACTACATGCCATCTTGGACAGTGTCTCCCACTCACTCCATGACGTGCTGGTCAAACAAAGGAGTACCTTCAGCGGAAGACTCATCCCCCCCAAAATGCACCACAGGAAGTCATTCCTGCCTGTGTTAACTCCTCCCTTTAAATGTCTATATGACCCTAAGTCATTAAACTGGACATTGATCATTAACATCTGCAATACTTAATAATAGTTGTGCAATATTCTGTGTTAATACTCCTGTGCAATATACTCTTCAGTTTAAAATTCCCTATTTATTGATATTGATATTTATTCATACCTCTATTACTGCTGTGCAATATCCTCCGTCTCATTATAATCTTAATAGCTACACTTAACTTGACAGTTCATGCACTATTACCTTATACCGTATTATCATCATCATCAACCGATAAACCCACTTTGCACTTCACACTTATTTTATACTTATACCCACTTGGTACTTAAATTTATCTGACCTGTATTATAGTGTATTATATATTTTGATTAGTACTTCTATTCCTGTTTGCACTGACGTGATAGTGTGCTGCTGACCTAAAGAGTTTCCCCTCGGGGATCAATAAAGTATTTCTGATTTCTAAAACAATCGTCAAGCATTGGCAGCTAGATAGGCATTGCCGAATGATTCAATCCATCGTCAATTCTCAATTAAATTGACAGTTGACCCAAGCCTAGTATGCATATTTATGACACTTCCAATCTTCATTCAGACAGGAATGCAATTGAAAACGTATATACTGTGGTCATGGAAAAGCTCTGTTAATATCTATGTCGCCCCCATGAGGACTGACGTTGAGTATGTTCACTGAGGTCATTTGTGCTGGCTGGGTCAGACGTTGTCGTACTTGCGTGGACCATGCTTGTGCCCTTACTGTTCATTCGGTCCTTTAAAATTGTGAAATGATGGAGGAAAAATATCAGTGAGGAAACACTGTAGAGTGAGAACAGTTGCCTGCTATTCACCTGATGATTCAGAGTGTGGCTCATTGGCTGTTTAGGTGGGGTCCCAATAGGCACTGCCCTCACCGGAGGGGAGCCAATCACAGGGGAAGAAGAGCGTGGAGGTGGGACCCTCTCTGACAAATCCCGTCCTTCATCATTCCTACCCTGAGGAGGTCGTTTAGGAAGGCCCACCTCCTTGATTATAGACATTAGTGGACTATCCTGAAGAGGAAGAAGACGGTAAATAAAATATATTTAAAAAAAAAAAAAAATACATATGACTTTTCTAAAAACATAAAACAAAAAAACCAAAACAGCTTGGTTAAACCTTTTCCACACTGAGCCTACTGTATAAAATTTGGAGAAATATTTTTTGTGTATATACAGTTGTTACACCTTGCAATGGACACTATATTTTCTATTTCTGAGACGTTAATAGAAATAGCGCCAATTCATAACAAGTTATCTCATTGCACTTGTCCTGTAGAGCAGGTTTAGACTTTACTCTTTATATTATTTACAGAGACCCAACAATTCCCACCATGAGCAAGCACTTTGCTACAGTGGCAAGGGAAAACTTCCTTGGTACATTGATTTAGATGGTCACCATTATGCAATTATTTAGCAATGCAGAGGCGAGTGGCTTTTACACATGACTAACCCCTTGAGGCAAAGCTGTGATTTGTGATATTAGGATATATTAAAAAAAAATTTTAACCTGTGTTTTTAGTTATGCCCTATGCATTTTTATAAGCTATTCCCCGGGTAGGGCTCTGCATGTTACCTTGAACATACATGCAAGCTGAAGATAAGCTGTTAACAAGACATGGATGCCCAGTGTTTTGAAGAAGCAGAGGAATGAGTGTCCCTCACCTCCATGTGTGTAACCAGTCCGGGGGTGACACTGACCGGCCCAAAACCCATACTGTTCTCCCAGATACTGTGAGAGTTCATCTAAGATAGATAAGGAGAAAATTAAATTAAAAAAAAAAAAAAAGGTCCTGTAACAAAAGGATTTTACACAAATGAAGTTTACATAATGTTACTGCAGGGAACTGGTTGCTCAGCCAGCCAGTTATATAAAATATATATATATGACAGCATGAACTGAAATCCAAGAAATTATTTCAATCTTATTCTACCTGTTGGTTTTCCTCTTTTTACTGCCATTAAAACTCTTATTCAGAGTAGAGCCCCAGACTGTAGATAAGTATACTGTTTTCCAGTAAAAGCTGAGAAGATGCTCATTAGTAAAGTGTGGAAATATAAACCATAAAGGTATCTTTTATTATTATTTTACAGTCCTAGACAATGGTTCACATCATAAAAGCTGATGTGGCCTTATAATAAATGCACCACTGAGTGACCAGAAAAACACTTGGTATAACAGCAAGCTTTTTCTCCCACGTGTCCCATTGCATAATCTGACATGGAATAAATATAAGGTGATTGCATTAATACCAACTGCTTTACAGGCTTTAAAAAAACACTGGTATACGGAATAGTACACAGAGATTGTCAGTTAAAAAACTAACCTGGCCCATAGGAGCAGTCCCTCTGCGCAGCAAGTGCTGCTGCTGTTGGTAGCTGAGCATGGATGAGGGAGGAGGGCCAAGAGGAAGGCCTGGAATAGTGCAGAGTATAGCAGAACACAGCAGATTTCAGTAAAACAGTGCCAAAACATAGAATATAGTAGAGTAAACCACATTGTCACAAAGTAGCTAAAAATAGGCAGCTGTGTCTGAAGGTAGACAGAGCTTTCCATAAGCGCCGGCTGCTGGCCAAACAGCCGACTCCTCATTTACTATAAAGGAAGGAATATCTGTCTGTATGAGTGTCCCTCAATGTACTTTACACTTGACGGGTGTGTTGCTGAGGACCCAAGGGATTGCAGTGTCAAGTGTGAGCTCTTGAGATCTACAGGACATATTTATTAGTAATATTTATTCGTACATACTGTGTGTACCTTATTGAGAGGGGGCTCGATGGATCGATGAAGAAATAGAGACAGGAGATGCTACACTGAAGCAAAGTCTTCTAAGTTTGCCATTTTGTTTCGCTAAACTCAAACATTTAAGGCATCAGTGACGTAACTTAAATACTGTAGATGTTGTGAGATGCCATTTTGCAGTGGTGTTTTGACCCATCCCAACAGTAGAAAATGCCAGACCTTCGTGATGCTTTTGGACGTTCTAATGAAAAGAAAAATGCCAAAACCGAGCAACAGGGAATAACATTTCACAGGTGACAAGTTGTTTTACAATTTCTTACTGTTATGAACATGTTGAAATTTGATAAGTTATCCTTATTTTAAGCTAACATAAGGTTAAGTGACTGCCCTGATACTAAGTTAAGCTAACTTATGTCAGGTAAAGATCATCATCAATCTTTTATACAAGATTAGAGCTAAATTTGTATTTGTTATCTAGACTGTCATTTCCCTGGTGCTTTTTTCCCCCCAGTTGTACAAAACTGTAAGATTGGTCTGTGTAATTGTTACACTGCAACTCTGCAAAGACCCTGCTGATACACTGGATATACTGTATAGTTTTACTTTTTTTTTGTGTGACTTAAAATGTAAATTAGCAAAATGTGAATATTTCACTTTAAATTTAATAAAAAACAGATGTGTGAAGCATGCCAGAAATGTACTCTCTTAACTTAATATCAAAGATGTAATTACAACAAACACTTAAGTCTTTACTTAATTCCAAAATTATAAACAAAATTAGGCTACATCATGGCAACCATTTTACATGTAGTAAGAAAAAATACTTAGAAACCAATTACATAGGGTAAGTTCATCTTAATTATATTATAGAAATGAATGTTGTAATTTACTAACATGATAATAGACAGATTAACAGATTAAACTGTTCATCTGACACATGGTACGTAAACATTGTAAATAACAAACAACATTGTTGTTAGGTGTGCCCCGCGAGTGCAGCCTACCAACAGCACAAGCCTGTACTGCAGTGACTGGATACTTAGCTAAAGCTAATTAGCATCAAGATCAAGCCTTCCATCTCCACGGACGACTTTCACAAACTTTTTCAGAAAATTGCAGTCCTGGAAATCAAAATCCACCGGTTAGAAGTGAATGGATTATGTGGTAACGACACTACTTTACCATGTACTCAAAACAGTGGATGAGAGCATGCTAACACACAGCTAATTAGTACCAACAAGACTACCAAGAAACTGAAGGTCTGTGTACAGTGTAATAAATCTAAACGTGGTAGTCCTCCCTGGAACTCTTTGTAAATCATTTCCCTGGGAAATGGGAGGACGAGTAACTGGCAGAGCTCAGCGCCCTGAGATTTGTGATGTGACTGGCTGGCCTGCATTATCATCCAGGCAGAGCGCTTCTTCAATCCCTGTTCTTAGTAGGACACAGCCGTGGACAGCTGCAAAAGGGAGAGTTAGCAACAAACCTCCCCAACAAGCAAATGTGCAACTGGAGAACAGATATTTCATATTTATTCTCTCTCTCACCAAAATACCTCATTCCTCACCATATCATCAACACCATCTTCTTCCTGAAGATGGTCTTCCTCATTGCTGTGCTGCTCTGAGTCTAAGCCCAACAATGCGTCCAGCACCGACATTGGCCTCCTCTTTGAAACTTGTGGCTGGGCACTGGCTGAGTCATCCTGCTCCCACTTGCCTGTTGAAGCGGTTCCTTCTCACTTCTTTTGACTTGAAGTGCAAGAGTCTGAAGTTTGACTTGTAGAATATCATCTAATGACTGGAACTTTAGCTTGCAGAACCTGGGATCAAGGGCAGCAGCAATGACACACACATTTTGACCATCTTCTCTGAATGTGATCTCCTCCCACCTTGAAGCTATCTGCTGTTCTGCAGCTGTTTGGAAAGAGTTGACAGGAGCAGAATCGAAGGATGTTTTCTGTGTGGACTTCTGGAGGCCCTTTACCAGGGGATGTAGAGTAGAGACAGTGATATAAGCCTCTCCACTCAGAAAGACAGTGGCTTGCTCAAAAGGACTTGAGAACTTGCTCCAGTTCCTCCAGTAGGGTCTACTGGTCACTTCAGATCCAGGTAGTGCTATCCTTGCTGTGTGACCTCTGGGTCTGAACGGACGCGGTCAACGGCCACCACTGCTCCAAGAGGCAACTCACCATGTAGTAAGAACTGTTCCGATCATGGTCAGACTGTATAAAGTCAGCTTCCAATCCTGATTAATGAAGTGGCAGGTGACTCCTTAGCATGCCTCGGTGGCAATACTTGTCCAAGCGTCTGTGGTGAGTGTGATTTTTGATGTAACATTTGAGTTCGGCTTTCACTCTCTCAAGAGCAGCATCATATTTCTTCTCCATCAAATCCATAAAGTGAGGCCTGGAGGGAAGTGTATACCTTGTGTGAAATGCACTGATCATCTCATGGAAACCTTGACCCTCCACAATAACAAGGGCTCTCATGTCCTTGATGCTCATATGTAAGATGCTGTCAGAAAGCTCAACAGCCATCTGGTGTCTGCATGGATTTGGGTTCCTTTTGTGGAAAAAGTACACATCATGTTGTTGTTGTCCCCTATTTGTCAGATTCCTGATCAGAAAAATACTGGACCTCAAATTCAAAAGGATTGCTGTGACACAGATTAATTTAATCACTGTATGTCATAGCAACCCTTTCCCTGAACTGAAGAATCAGTATTTTTACTTAAGTACTTGACTTAAAACATAAAATGGTTATGCCATGGATTTCATCACTGGCAAATGTATTTTTTGCATCAGAAATTTTGCACGTCTTATTAAAAAAGAAAAAGAAAAAAAAAAAAGTATAAAAATATTATTTTACAAACATTAAAATAGGCTATACATAAATCACCAGACACCCACCAAAACAAATTATTTTCTCTGATTTAGAGACCCGCACCAGCATCGACTTTTCTCTCCACCTTTAGCGGTCCCTGTAGGCTATATTACCGTTGAAATGATGTGGAGCAGCGTGAACTTTCCAGGTGATTTCTTTATTGTGTGTTGTATTGATGTATGAGTGTTTTCTTTAATGATTTACTTAATAATTAGTCAGTCATTTTTAAACGTTTCAATGTAATGTAACGTTCAGTAATATGCAGTCACAGCAAATATCTGACATTATGCATCAAATCTAAAAACTGTAGTTGACCGGACAGAGGAGAGAACTAGAGAACTCTCTAGAGGACACAGAATTAAACTTTTAGCTTCTGAAATAATTTTTTTTTTTTTTTTTAACACACACACACACACACACACACACACACACACACACACACACACACACACACAGCTCTGATGGAGCTCAGGTTTTATCAGGACGGCTGCTTTACTCCAAACAATGAACTTGGAATGTTTGTGACATTTTGGACGTGTAGAAGAACACAAGACATTAATTAACATTAGATCCTGACCGATCCTGTCGGCGTGTCGGGAGATTTAAATTAAATCAAGGAAGTTACACTGCTGTGCCTTGTGCGTTAATGCGCACAGCGTCTCTCTTAATGGGGATATAACTGCGATCTACGCATCACTGGAACAGTGCTTTTGCTGTCGGAGCATCGACGTTCCGAATTGAAATGTTTAAAAAGCACAACGTCTCCAATAAACACATCCTGTACCGTGACAGGTGCGTCTGCCCCTCCCCGCAGCGTTTCCGCGCCAGGTAGCAGCAAACTGAAGCAGTGAGGAGTCTTTAAATTATAATAAAATTCAACACTGCTCATAATATAGCCAAAGAAGAGCTGCCTTTTACTAAATTTAAGTCCATTAAAAAGGGGCACACTCTGGACTTAATCATCTCCAAGGGTCTAAACATTTCTAAGGACATGACATCTATAAAGAGATGTTTATAATTTATAATTTGGAACTGAGAAATGCAAGGCAGTCCTTTTGTCATCATCGCCAAAAACTATGATAATGAATGTGCCTTGTTTGCTAGTGTCGACAGGCTAACAAACCCTCCTGTGTCAGTAGCCTCTAAACTTCTATCAACCAGGGCCTACAATGAATTAGCCTCCTTTTTCACTGACAAAATTGAGGATAGACAGGCAGTCAGTGCCTCCATATCAGGTACAGGATATGTGTTGTCCCTGTGTCCAATTAAAATTAATTCAAATAGCATGGCAAAATTAGAATCTATTAACCATAAAAACCTGGAAGGCATTATACAACATCTGAAATCCTCCTCCTGCTGCCTAGATATTTTACCAACAGGCTTTTTCTAAAATGTTTCTAATTGCATGACCTCATCAACTTAAACACCTTCGTCTTAGTATTATTGGATCTCAGTGCTGCAATCGACATGGTCGACCACAAAATATTACTAGACCGACTGGAAAACTGGGTGGGACTTTCAGGCACAGTACTAAACTGGTTTGAATCCTACCTAAAAGACAAGATCTACTTTGTGCCTATAGGTAATTACACATCTCAGTGGACAAAAATTACCTGCGGAGTTCCCTAAGGCTCCATTCTGGGGCATCTTCTGTTCATCATCTAGATGCTTCAACTGGCTCAGATTATGGAAAACAACAAAATATGTTACCATAATTATGCTGACGACACACAAAATTACATAGCCATATCACCATATGGTCCAATACAAGCACTTTAAGTGCATTGAACAAATCAACGATTGGATGTGTCAACATTTTCTTCAATTAAACGAAAATAAAACTGAAGTAGTAGTTTTTGGAGCCAAGGAGGAACGATTAAGCCAGCGCTCAGCTTCAAATTGGTAATGTTAAAAACCACAAACCAAGTCAGAAATCTTGGTGTAATCATGGACTCAGACCTGAATTTCAATAGCCACATTAAGACATTACATAAGTACAAAGTCAGCCTATCAACTGAAGAATATATCAAGAATTAAAGGATTTATGTCTTAGCAGGATTTGGAAAAACTTGTCCATGCATTTATCTTCAGTAGACTCAACTATTGTAACGGTGTCTTTATTTTTATATATGTTTTTTCCTCCCCACATCATATATTTTAGGTTATTCCGTCTGAATAATTTTTTTCTCCTGCTTTGTGTATAACAAAGTGAACGTTCATTCTTAAACTCATACCTGCTTTATGTTTCGAATAAAACAATATATTAAACCATCATTGTGGCATGTCTTGATAAACTTTACAGTGAAGGTGTCAAATAAATAAATAATAGCTAGCTGGCTACCTTTTCCTCACTGGCTGGCTACTCCATATCCTTGTGGAAAGTCCAGGTAAATGTGTGTATTTTCCTAAACATCTGCTTGTTATATGCTGAGAAACTACTTTGTGTGCTACAAACCAAAAGCACTCGGTAACAATGTACCACCAACAACCACATGGTGACAAAACAGAAGATACAATCTTAGCTAAACAAAGACGCCACTGCACTGTTCAGACTGAACAAAGTGCATTTTGAATTATTTGATTCATGTGTGTGATCAATCTTTGGATGGGTATCAAATTAAAAGAAAAACCTGAATATTTACGTACATCATCAAAACACCGAATGGGGGAATATATTTAGAAAGAATTATGTTAATCCCCCCAGTAGAGTTCTAAAGAGTTGGAGAATCTATGACAAGGAGCACTGAAGTTGTTCTGGAGGCTCATGGTGGAATATCACCTTACTAAGAGGCTTTATGTTGGTTTTTATTTCAATTCAACACTCATCTGCAGTACTTGATAATGACTAGTAGAATCCAGCATACTTTAACACCCCTTATGGTTAAGACATTTTTAACAAAGGCTGACAAAGCCTACAGACAGGAAATGACAAACACTGATGTTCACTTGCACCACCATGTTGCACAAATTCAATTATAATGATTATTGATCATTAGAAAGTAGATCAAAGTCTCATACTTGAAAAATACTGTTCACGTCAGTTTAACATCATTAGTAGAAGTGAGAATTAAGTAATAGACGATGGTTAAGTTGGCTATTTGGTTGGTTACTGATGTCACCAATACAAACAATTATTGCATTCATGCTCACCTGAGGTGGAGGGCCCAGTAGGCAGCTGGTGCTGGGGGTGATGGGGATGCTGGTATGGTTGAGTGGGATGTGGGATGGACGAAGGCTGGGGCAGGACTCTGGGCGGGTCCAACCCCTGCAGAGCAGACAGGATGGATCCTGAAGAGCTGGGGGATGGACTGGGCCTCTCGGCCGCCCCGACCCCAGCAATGGCAGGGTCGGCCTCCAGGATGAGTCTGGCCAGGGACTCAGCCAAGCCACCTTCCCCTCCTCGATCCTCAACATCTGAAACGACAGTTTTACTATGGATGTATAGGTGTATTATTGCTCTCCACATTATAGCTTAAACAACCAGTCAAGAAAAAAATCTGTGACCAGCAATTCTGTTCAGTTATCCAATCAATTTGGTTGGCAACCCACGATTTTAAACTCTAAAAAATTTTATGAAGTAATTTAGATGATGCCATAACCTGAAAATGACGAGAAAGGTAAGGAATATTGCGATCTTGCAGATAAATGAACAGGATTCCTGAGTCGAGTCAAGTCTAGCTGCTAGCAGCATTCCTCTAATTACGTCACTGACCTGGTGGAGGCAGTCCAGAGGAAGACGAGGAGAATTTGAGTGAAGGGAAGGAAGATGGAAGGGGGAGATGGCCCACAGAGGAAGGGAGATGGGCAGAGGACGAGTCCTCAGCTACTCCATCTGATTCTCCTCCCATCCCTGCTCCTAGCCCGTCCCTCTCATCGAGCTCAGCGAGGCGTTTGTGTTCCTCCTGCCAGTCGTCATCTGGAAGAGCAGTGGAGCCAGACAGAGAAGTTGTTTGTTCTATGGCAATGAATCATCTGTGCTGCAATCTTACGCATAGTTCTGGAGACAGATTTGGGGTTTTTTGGCATATAACACTGACAAGTTGTCGTAGAAAAAGGTTTCAGTCGTAGTCATCTGGACACTGTTTTCAGAATCAAGACGTTTCGGCTCCCATCCGGATTCACAATCACAGTGGTCATGTAGTGTGTTCATGAAGGTGACTAACAACAATAAAGAACATCCATAAACACAATACAATCATCATCAAAGTGGACCCTGGAGGTCCTGACTCACTTATATATGCTGTTTTACTAAAATCCTTTTAATTCAAATCAACATAATCAAAAGAGATACATAAAAGATTAACTTGTGTCACAAATAATGATTGGGCAAATTAATAAAAATGGAGGTGCAGGGACAAGGTTAAGCATATGAGGGAGAATTAAACACAATTTAAACCTGAATTCTAAGGGGGAAATCCCTGCTGTTACAGTTTGTGTCATCTCATCAGTTGGTGAAGTTACGTATCGTATGCACTTATTATGATTAAGAACAAGTTACTGATTTCCTGCATTTTCTAAAATACCCTATGACAACCCCCAAAGAACAGATGTGAACATGTTGTGTTCAGATGTGAGTTATGCTTGTGGGTGGAGGACCAACAGTGACACTTGAAAGCCTTCTAACTGAGTTAAAACAACAACAACAACAACAACAACAAAACCCTATGTACTCAAAACACTACATGTTGTATAACTGCACAGCACTCTGGTCTATCGATGTTGATCGAACATTTTTGAGATTCAAAAAAACAATCTGTTTAAGATGTAATTTTTTTAAATAGTTGAGTGCGAGTTCTGTTAAACCACCTTCTTGAAACTGAACTCCATTAAATTGTGTAATTATGAATGCGCATAGGAGCATTACTTGTGTATGTCCTCAAGTATAGTAATTGAATGTAAACACATTTCAAATATACTTTACACATGACTCACCGATGGCCCCAGCTCCGAAGGTGTCGTCGTTGAACTGATCAATTTCATCTTCTTCTTCTATCAGTCCCTCATCTTCTTCCTCCAACGTACAGTCTTCATCCAGGGACTGCAAAGACAGTATGAAAGACAGACGAAGGGACAAGGAATGAGGTGAGAGGTAGATGTGAAGGGGGCAGGAAATGGAAACGTGGTAAAGAAGTGGGGAAAATAAAGCGATGGAGGTTAGAGAGAGGGAGGGCAGAAGAGGGAGGAAAGAAAAAAATAATCAAAGCATTAATGGTGAGGGGGAAAGAGAGGGAAAGGGGAATAATGACATGAATGAGATTGTTGAACTACTATTGAAGCAGACATCATTCCCATGTACTGAAGTGTTGGGACTCTGATTAGGGTTCAATTCCAAATTTGGAAGAACCAATAATAACAACAACAACAATAACTTGTTAAGAAATTTGATTTGAGCAAATCCTCAATCAGCTTTGAATGTGCAGAAAGTTACTGATACCAGATTTTACCTCAAGTCTCAAAAGGAAATTCTCAGAAACTCTCATTATAACTATGTTCTTTTTCTAAACACTATGACCAAATGTCAGGAGAATGAGGCCTTTCTTGCATCTGCCAGTCATTCATGATACCAAATAGTGCATGGGTCATCAGACAACAGAGACATGATGGTTTAATAACTTGCCATTTGAGTAATTCTGCAGATTAAAAGCAAGTTATGTAGACGATCAGTTTATGAAGAAACTGATGAGTTACTGCATTACCACATAGGTGATTAATACTGTATATTAGCTATCTGCCAACTTAGGTCATATTTGTCAGCTTGCATCTGTGTTTCTTAAAATATAAAATGAAATATAAAATGTAAATAAACATGGGCATCTAGCAGTGAAAATGCAGTTTGGATCCTGTTCCAAGCGTGTAGGAGAAACTACGGTGGCCGCGAATCTAGCGAAAACGCAAAACAGCCCTATCTAGAGCCTGTGTTTGGTTTGTCCGTTCTGGGCTACTTGTGCAACATGGCGGCATCCGTGGAAGGGGACCCGCTCCCTCTGTGGATATAAACAGCTTTATCTAAAAAGGTAATGAAAACACAACGATTCTTATTTTCAGGCGAATATACACTAATGAAAACATTTCTGCCAATAGCTCCTCCTAAATGTTACATACTGGACCTTTAAGTAAGTGAACCAAAATATTTAACTTGGCTTAGCTAGCATGATAAAATGTCAATAAGCATGAAGCTAATGCAGAGGTCAAAGTGTGCTTAAATTTGTTTTAAAACGCGAAAATTGAATTGAGTGAAAATTCAGTTTGACTTATACACTAATCCAACTACATCAGTAAATTATAAGTTAACTTATATAGCAGTGACTCTGTAAATACTTTAAAAGAATAGCCAATTACCCTAACACATCAGTTGACCAAGTCAGCAGTGACCGAGCATGGTTTCTCACTGGGAAAAACATCAAAGCAGATTAACTCGAGGTATTTAGGTTTATACATTTAGGTAACGTTAAGTGTACCAGTTAGTAGCTTCCCTCTTAACTACTAACTATAAGTTTAAATAATATGAATAAATAGAATTCAGGACCTATTCTCCAGGATGCTCTGGCACCCTATAGGTAGCAGGAGAACCCGTTAGCCACAATGCTAATGCTGACGTTACATCACGCAGGACCCACGTCGATGGGAAACTGCTGCCCTAAAACTAATCAATATGATGACGTTACTGTCTGGACAGAGCTTATAACTACCACACACTGGTCGTTCATAACTGAGATTAATTTATGAAACAATAAGATCATCCTTGTGACCAGGGTAAGGGAGCGCTCACCTCCCCTCCAGCTCATGTCACCAGGCAAGCGGGCTGCTTCACAGGCCGCCAACCGCGCTGAATTTGGTAGTCGCATAAACAATACACAACATTCACCATATAAATCACGCGCAGTCTGGAATTACAACCAGCTCTCTTTAAAACAACTGAAATTGTCTCCAGGAAAAGGGTACATGGGTTTCGGGGGTACAATACTCACCTGAAATCGAAACATCTATCTTTAGGCTTTCGGGAAAAGAAGTGCATCGGGAACGAGGCGGCGCGCAAATGACGCAGTCGGGACGTCCACTTGAACGTGCATTACGGAACACGTGACCGAGCACGCATTTGGGCACAGGCGGAGGCGGCGCTGCTGACTATTTCTATCTTCCTTCCTTTCTACTGTTGGAAATAAGGAAGCGCTATGAAATATCAATTACACAGACAACAGCAGAAACGGTAAACAAAACTGGACAACTCCGTTGTGTCTTTGTTTTTGTGTCACGGTGCAATCTGCAGTGAGTATTCTTATCTGCATACCTGCTGGTGTTAAAAGGGTAGCTTTTATCTTTTTTTCTGTGTTTATATAAGTGTGTGTGTCAGCCTTGGCCCCACTATGGTACAGTGGAAGCTCTGGACACTAGAGCACCTGATGAATTCAGGGTTTGGCCGTCCTTTTCCACGACATGGCCTTCAGCTCCTGTTTTGGTTTGCCAACCACTGTGTGATCTGTGAACTCATTAACTATGTGGTCATCATGAAGGTACGATTAGATTAGATGATCACAAATTGAATTGTTTGCCATGTTAATGCTTGTGGTACATATGTTATTTTTCCTATTATTCTTATTATTAATACATAATTACACTGTTTTGAGGAACCCATAATATTAATGGAGATTATCTGTAGCCTATATTCAGCTGTTCCCGATATGGGGTCACAGCAGGGCTACAATATATTTCAAGACAAACAATGGGTGATGTCACTGCAGTAATATGGACCATTTCCAATTAAATTAATGTGTATAAGAAAGAAGTGAGTACAACTAATATGTGGAGTGACCAGAGTCTTTTGCCACAGCTGGTGTCAGATTGTCATCCAGAGAGAGGTTTCTATGGCTTCCACCTGTTTAGTAATATTGAGGAACTTCTGCCTGTACTGGACAAGCCCAGGAAGCGCAAGAGTAATAGACAGGTTTGTGATATGTTTTGTTTATTTGTTTCTTTTTTTCTTTCTTTCATTAATTGCATTCATTGCACTTCAACAATTTTACACATGAAGATCAGTTTAATCCTCTCTAAGAGTACTACACAGCATGTGAAAACAGGTATATAATGTCTTTTGTGCCTCTGGAGGAGCTTTGTCAAGCCTGAGAAAATGACCCTAATGATGTAATCAGGGTTATCTTAGCTTGGTCTTGGAGACTACAAAATTATAACAGAGATCCCGCTAAAGTGGGGGTGTGAAGTTTGAAAGATATGAGGCTTGTTTGAGATGAACTGCGCCTCGCCTGGAAAGTGGAGATCAGGCGGCAGCACCAGGGGGCAGTGACAGAAAGCTGCAGTCAAGTCAGACAGTTTCCAGCAGCCTTCAAAGAATATACAGGAAGTCACAGAAATATTTACATCCTGTTAGAGCCATCTGTAGGCTACATTTGATGATTATGTAGACCACGTCCATATAATTATGGCTGAAGAAATCGCATATATGTGTTCTTGATCGCTGATGAAGTTGAAGCAGAAGAGATCCCCCTACTTTTCCATGAAGATGGACAATAAACAATAGTAATTCACAGTGGTCTTAGTTTTTCATAACTTATTTTTTGTTTAATGATGCCACTGTTATAATTGAGGAGAGAATCGGAGAAAGACTGGGCAGATTTTAGCCCTTGGAAGTCATATTTATTGAATAATTATAGCCTACATATGTAAAGGCACTGTCATTTAAACATCATACGATCCTAAATTTAAGAAATTGAACTATGGAAACAGTTCAAATATTCTCACAGCTACATACATAGGCTACACACAGGGAGGAAAAGCGCTTGGCTCTAATAACTGTGGCCGCCTTGATCTCATGAGGTTATCGTTGCCCACGTGTCCATGACATCGGAGCAAGTCGGGACCAATTCGGACACAAATCTAACTGGCATGCACTGTGCAGCGATCGTCGGTGATCGATTCTGCGCAGGCCTGGGTCATCTCAAACGAGCCTATGGACATTTACCCATCAAATTCAGGATATCTCAGCCTCTGCTGCTTCAATTTTTTACCATTCTTTTAAAAATGTGTCCCTCAAAAGTCCAACTTTTTTGAAATGCAATACTAAATAATTGGAGTGACCCTTTAAATGCATTTTTTTTAACCTAAATGCTCTTCCATGTATCACAACTCCCTTTTTATTATATTTATCCATCCATCCATGTTCTTCTTGACAGTCCACTAGTTTACCTTTATTCTCTACCAGCCATCTCATTCAATCACAGCTGTTAATCTCTCTCTCTTTCCAGGTTGCTTACTTTGAAGTTGGCAACCTGAACACAGAAATCTATCCAGCTTCTGCAAACCTCCCGGCCTATGTGAGGGAAAATTATGGGTTGGATGGTAACCGTGGTAATTACAATATAGACCGCATCATCATCAGTTACCAGGTGAGAACCAGGGTGGTGGAGACGGTGTATGTCACCGAGCATGACAGAGTTTCCTTTGGGAGGTTCAGTCCTGACAGGACTTATGAAATCAGCTCTGAACTGATTCGAGCCCTGCAGAACCCGCAGCTAGATCTCACCACCTTTCTCACCCATACTGGCTACTATGGAGATATACAGGTGGTTGAGACTAACGACATAGAAGAGATACACTACCCAGAACCTTCAGCCCAGCAAATGTTCAACATAGTGCAGACCTACAGTGGATCTACAGCAAGAACAGAGCAAAGTGATGACTTACGATTCTTCTCAGAATTCTGCCCAAAATTCTCAGAAGCCTTCAACCAGCAACTAGATGTCAACATAGAGCCCTTCAGCTATGACCAGCAAGTGCACTACATCATCAACTTAACCTCACACAACAGCGGACTTGTGGCTAACAGTGAAGTGCAACATAAATACAGTAGGCCTAAAACCAACAAGAGACCGCAAGATTTGAGGCAAAGTTATTGGCCGTCCGGGTGGGAGAAGCCTTATAAAGGTAAAGGTGCAGTCAGCATTTGCTTGTTGTCTCACAGTTTCTACAGTGGGATTATTCATGTGAACAAGGTCTCAATAAGATGGAATTTTGAACCCGAAAAGTGTACAACTGTAATATGTGTGACTAACTAGCTACAGTGATTAAAGGGTGAGTTCACCCAAATTACAATTTTTTTCTGTTACCTCTAGTCCTATCTAGCCATGCAGATAGTTTTGTTTTATTTGCCCAGGTTTTCATACATCTGTCTTTGATATTATCTGCCGTATATTATATTATATTACATATAAATAACTCAACAATGTGTTCTTCCAGTAAAATGCCCTGTTTACTGTGGATAACCACATGGTTGAAATACACCTTATGTAAGTCGCTTTGGATAAAAGCATCAGCTAAATTAATGTAATGTAATGGATAATCCACAGAACACGCCGTCACAGGAACTACTTTATGCTGAAGAAATAGTCCCTATAAAAACTGCTGACATTGTGTTCTGTAGATTATTCAGTAACACGTTTTAATCAACTTGTGGCCACGAGATAAGTGTATATAGAGAGAACCGCTTAAAGGGCTTAACCAGCCCATGCGCAAAGACAGCTCTCTCTCTCTCTCTTTCAGCACTAGGGAGGAAAGTTAACACAAGCGGTCCATTAGTAGATTTTTTACAGTCAAAATGTGTACTTTCTTTGATGTGGGGCTCAAAGTAAGGGGAATAAGAATGACAGAAGAGATAACGTTAAATATTACACTTTAAACCCTGGCTGCAGCCTTTTCCATCCATCATGAAAGCTGTGGAGAGAGATCTGTCTTTGTGCATCGGCTGTTTAAGCCCTCTATGTAGTTCTCTATTTATACTCTTATCTTGTGGCCACAAGTTAATTAAAATGTGTGTGTATCTCGTGGACACGCAATTGCATTTTGTGTCCTCAATATACATATTTTTTCAATCTGTGATCTTTCTGGGGCTCCTTAGGTAAGGAATGTTGGTGTTGAATTTTTAAATGTCATTTTTCTATGCTGTGATCAACACAAACAAAATTCAATTTACCTCCATCCTATTGGAGGTGAGAAGGTAAAAATTAGATTCATATTTTAGAAGCCATAAACATTAAACCCAAAATTTGTTATATATGTGGTTTGGTAATTGCTTAACAGTGTGTAGTTGAATAAACCATAATTCATACATACTATATATCCGCTGCCACTTTAACACAAAATTTAAATCAGCACTGCTGTGTCCTATAAAGGACAGTCCAGCTTATTTAATGCAGGAAATAATGACAGATTTCAATGCTGCTTGACCCTTTGTTAATTTCTATCTCTAGGTTTTGATGAAGAAGCCAAGAAAAGAAGTGGAGGTGGTGGCTTCAGCTTCGTCAAAATTCTCCTCGGTGCTGGAGTGCTCTACTTGGCAGCCAGATGTTTCAGCTGGCTAAGGAACTGGTGGAAGGTAAACTTAAATGAAAACGTCAAGATGATACCATGGAGGACTCCGAGTTATCAACATACACACATCATGCTGGATTATGTGTACTAGAATTTTAAGATATAGATTTTTGTAATAATAACATATATTGGAATCCTGATATTCTGTACAATGATATACTAAATACATGCCGGAAGTAATTTATAATGAACCTGAAATGATTTGGCGTGATGAAAGTCCTGCTTGAGGTGGACCGTCAAAATATAATACTGGACTTTTTCATACTATTTTCTATAATGGAATGTAATTTTAATGTAATGACCTTGTAAAGACCTTGACCTCTTAAGCTTAATTTTGAGAACATGAAACAAGTCAACCAAGACTGTCATTAGATTGTGATAATGAATTGTGTTCGCAAACACTGACCAGAGAAATTAAATAAGGAAATTCTTTTTAGTCCATTTTTAAACAAAGACGTAATGAAATGATTGTCAAATTACATTGTCAATGACATTGTTGAGGACTACAAGTACCTTGGACTACATATGGACAATAAACTGGACTGGGCTAAGAACACTCTGGCACATAGGAAGTGCCAGAGCTGCCTCTATTTTCTGAGGAGGCTGAGGTCCTTCAACATCTGCCGGACAATGCTGAAGATGTTTTATGAGTCTGTGGTGGCCAGTGCTATCCTGTATGCTGTTGCATGCTGGGGCAGCAGGTTGAGGTTAGCGGACGCCAACAGGCTCAACAAACTGATCCGTAAGGCCAGTGACATTGTGGGGGTGGAGCTGGACTCTCTGTCGGTGGAGGAGGGAGGAGGGTGAGGGTGAGGAGGAGGGTGGGTGAGAGAGGAGGGTGCTGGCCAAACTACATGCCATCTTGGACAATGTCTCCCACTCACTCCATGACGTACTGGCTAAACAAAGGAGTACCTTCAGCGGAAGACTCATCCCCCCAAAATGCACCACAGGAAACTCTTTAACTCTTCCCTCTAAGTGTCGGGGAAACTGGCACTGATATTACTTCGGGGATCAATAAAGTATTTCTGATTCTGAAATTAATCTAAAATGACAATTAAATTGTGAAGAGTCAAATACTGATATTTCAAATTGATTATATTATTATAAATTGATGATGATGAAAATTACCTTAGAATTGACATGCTGAAATCACGCAATACTTAAATTTGAAATATTTTGATAAAACATGGATGTGTTAGCAACACTAAAAGGTAAGTACCAAAGAATGATAATGGTTGCAGTGCTAAACAAAAAAAACAAGCAACAAAAAAAGAAAACAATATTGCAATATAAAATGACATAATGTGCAGAGAATGTTATCAATATCAATTGATGGTCTTTTTATCCTTTGCAACCTTTGCACAGAAAATCAAGTAATCAAGAACTCAGTAAGTCTGTTAATAATTAACAAGATTTGACTTTCACGTCCAACACAACATTGTCTACAGGCTGTGGCCATTGCAAATTGCAAGCGTGTGTATGGGTTATCAATCTCGTTTAATACCTAAGGTAGGTTGCATCAACAAGGATTAAAGGATAGGTTCACAGTTTTTGAACTCTGTCTTAAAACAATAGTCAGGTGCCCATATGAACACTGAAACAGGTTTGGCTTGCTATAATTTCATTCTGTTCATACTGGCTATTAAAAGATTCCTTTTTAATGCACTTTCAATGTAACTGATGGGGGGTAAAATTCACAGTCACAGAAGTTAAAATGAGGCTTCAGCAGTCTGAGATAGACAAATCAAGTGGATATCTTCCAAAGCTTTTTTTGTACAAAAGACAAGAAATTACAAAGTTCACTTCAGATAAGCTTTGTAATATATTTTTGCATAGAACAACGACTGTGAATTTTTGTCACCCTTCACTTACATTGGAAGAGCATTAGGAAGGGATCTTTTAATAGCCAGTATGAACAGGAGGAACAATTACAACAAGCAAAATCTGTTTCAATATCTATATGGGCACCTGACTATTGTTTTAAGACAGATTGTGAACCTGTCTAACTATTGAACAGGATTAAATAGCACAACATGGACCTCCATTCAGCCACTTAAATTTAGTGTAGGCTATCTACATACAGTACACTTTGTGACATTGTTTTTGATATAACCTGTTAACATGACAGTTCAGGTGGATTTATTTATCACGTCAGCCATCTGAACTCATCTTACAACCAATGTTGCATGTCCTACTCTTCATTCTGACATGGCTTTCTTTGTCTTTTTTTACTTGTGTAGTTTAGTAAAGTAGACATTTTTGGAAAACAAAAGATGCCATCATATTAAACCATTAGTTCAACTGCCCACAAGTTCTAGACAGTAAACCATGGGATGCCAGAGAAGAGGAGTAATGAGTGTCTATCTGGAGCTACTCTCAGCCTCGATCTTGGAACACTAATATTGTTACTGCCACCACATTACACTGTTGCTTTGACTGTTGTTGGTGGATATCTGCTGGATTGCTTTATAGAACAAAACAGAAGACATTGCATTGCATTGCAGAAGAGACCACTGTTTTAGAGCTAAAGCCTCCAGAGTTTCTGGCAACAGCAGAGGGCAGCACTGAGTGAGAAATCACTTCCAACATGTTTGTCTTCTTCAGGAGGGGGAAGAGGTTAGAAGGAGCAACATGGTGTGTGTGAAAATAGTGTTAGTTATGACAAATAAAACCACATTCTCCACTATAGTTAACAATATTAATAGATTTTAAAAACTAATAAAGAGTGTGAAATATGGGGTCTCAAGTCTTTTTTTTGTATAAGTTATAAGCTATTAATTAGAACAACTTTTGGGTTGCCAGGTTGCAAAAAATCCCTATAGATGGTGTTTTCTATTTGGTAATGCATTTAAAAAGTTGGTTAATGAATACACAAGGGTTTCTCACTTTCTAATGAGCCATCAAGTCTGCAGTTATAAATGTTAGTAAGTCATTAAAAGGATTTTTCACCATAGTCCATCAAGTCTGCAGTTGTAAATGTTAAATAATAAAGCAAGTGTCATGCTGGAGGGATAAATGCCAGCCAAAGGGATTTTTCACAACCTGGTAACCAAAAAGATGTTTTTATTAATGGGTTATAAAGCAGTAGTAGTAACTACTAATTTATTAACCATTAATAAATATAAATACACAAATAACAAATGCACCTTGCTTTATATTACTTATACCACTATATAACAATGCTATATTACTACCACTTATTATTATTGTATTTTTATATTATTTTTTATGCTTTAGAGGTGCACAACACCATTGGGAGGATGAAAAACAAGGCCTCTAGTCCTGACGGAATCCCTGCTGAAGCTCTCAGCCATATTCATGCCCTACTCCTCAAAATCAAGGTTCAAGGTTCATTTATTTATCATTATACAACACAGCGTTGTACAACAAAATGCAAGCTGCATGCAACAAACTTAAAACTGTTCACCTGCTCACCCTTAGCTCCACTGACGTAGACAGGGGTGTATATCTCCATCTCCATTTTTTCTAAAATCAACGATCAGATCCTTGGTTCTGTTGATGTTGAGCAGTAGGTTGTTCTCTTGCACCAATCTGCAAGATTGTTGGTTTCCTCCCAATATGAATTCTCATTGTTGTTTGTATTCCAGCCGATGATGGTAGTGTCATCTGCAAACTTCACAACAGAGTTCTCTCCATGTCGGGGATTGCACTTGTGTGTGTACAGCGTGAAGAGGAGGGGGCTGAGCACACAGCCCTGGGGGATCCGGTGTTGAGCACTAGAGTGGAAGAGGTGTGACCACCAATCCAAACTGTCTGTGGTCTGTTTGTGAGGAAGTCCAATATACAGTTACATCAATTGCTTCAGGGCAAGAAGCAAGACAAGCACTACATCCATCATGGAGCTGCAGTACGCAGACGACAACACCTTGTTGTCCCTCTCTTAAGGGGACTTGCAACTGATCCTATATGCCTTTGCTAAGACATACAAACACCTAGGTCTGGCCCTAAACATCAAAAAGACCCAGGTCCTCCATCAGCCACCACCCAAGATGAACACTCCTGCCTCGCCCCCCACCATCTCTGTTGATGATACCAGTCTCAAAAATGTGGACCAATTCCCATATCATATTATGGGAGCCTACTCTCCTCAAAAGCCAACATCAATGAGGAAATTCACGACGTCTCGGGTGTGCCAGCAGGGCTTTCGCATGGCTGAGAAAAAGGGTTTTTGAGACCTACGACCAAAACCAAAATTCTGGCCTACAAGGCGATAGTGCTGCCCACCCTACTGTATGGTTCAGAAACATGGATGACATACAGCAGGCTAAGTTCAGTTTGTCCATGAGGAGGCCAATCTACTCACCATCACTGCCACTACAGCACAACACCAGAAATGAGATTCTGAATGAGAAAGACGTGATTCGCCTGCCAAAGCGTATTCTCTACTCCCAGCTTCAGACAGGTCGCTGTGTCCCAGGTAGTCAAAAGAAAAGATATAAAAGACAACATCAAGGTAAACATCAAAAACTGCCACATTGACCTCAACACCTGGGAGCACATGGCATCCAACAAGGTGACCTGGAGAAAGCTAGTCCGTGAGGGTGCTGTGCTCTACAACAATATCCTCCACCATGCTGTGGAAGCCAAGTGCAGCCTCCAAAAGTAGAAAACATCAACAAAAAAGGCCCAAACCACACCAACAACCTCTACCTCACACCTGTGCCGACACTGCCCCAAAATATGCGGGTCTAGGATTGGCCTCCTGGCCCACCTGAAGACCCACAAGGATCCAGTTGGAGGACAGTTATACTTGTCTATGATTTTATATATTATATATATAAAACTATATATACTTATGCATGTATGTATATTATACTAATTACTCATACCTATAGTAGAATTAATATACACATCATGGCTGCTGGAGTTTCTCAATTTCTTTTTCACAAATATTTGCACAATTCTTTTATACACTCTAATTATAATGTATATATTATGTGTAGCTTTTTAATGTCACCCCTCTGATTTCCTTAATTTCTTATTTTTATTTATTGCATTATTCAAATAGTTATGTTTTCCTTATTTCTTTGTCTCTTGTGCTGCTGTAACATGTGAGGAAAGTGAGGAAGAAAGGCATGAGCAAGTTCTGAGGGAAAGACCTGAGAAATGTATTGTCATAATAAGGTTTAATAAAAAGGCTCAAGAAAACATGAAGAAAGTCAACCCATTAGTGCTAACAACAACTCTGGCAAGTAAGATAGGGGAGATACTATATGCAAAGGTCCTTAATGATGGTAATCTATGGGTGAGAGGTGCGAATGAAGAACAACTTAAGAAAGCACTCAAATTAAAAGAGATAGGAAAAGATAAGGTGACAAGCTCAGGAGGGTGGGAGCATGAAATGCGGGTGGATGTAAAGGAGTAATCACAAGGGTGCCAATGAGTGTATGTATGGAGGAACTAAAGAGCAGTCTCAAAGGGGGAAAAATAGTGACTGCACAAAGAGTGAAAACAACAAAAGGAGTGAAAAAGGATAGTGAAACAGTATTGCTTGAATTTCAAGAAGAGTGTGCGCCAAACACTGGGTTTTATGAGTTACCCGGAGTGTATGTGCCAGAGCCACATCATTTGAGGTGCTTTAACTGTCAAAGGTTTGGACACAGCCAAAAACTGTAAAGAGAAGAGGAGATGTGCTAGATGTGGGGGCCACCAAGAGTATGGAAAGTGTGAAACAAGGGTGCAACTAAAATGCTGGAACTGTGGAGGAGCGCATAATGTAGCATATGGTAGGTGTGAGGTTATGAGACGGGAGAGTAAAATCCAAAAAGTAAGAGTGGAAAGAAGGATTACTTATGCAGAAGCTGTAAGAGTGTCAGAGAACAGAACAATGCTACTAATGAACAAGGAGCAATGGGGGTACAAGAGCTACAACAAAGAACAAATAACAGGATTTACAGTATGTGGACAAAAGGGCTTTAGTAACATTCATTGCAGGAGTGATTAACAGTATGGCTAAAGTAGAATCTAAAAATGATCAAATTCAGCTGGTTGTCAAAGCAGCAATAAATCATTTAGGATTAGTAGGACTGACATGGGAAGAAGTGAGGGAGAACCTCACGAATCAGTCAAGCCAGGAAGCACCATGGGTTGGTTAATACTAATTATGTTTGTTTGTGAGGTAATTAAGTAGTGCTAGCTCATCTAGGTTTTTTGCAGTAAACAGGATGGTGTATCGGTCAGGACACAGGAATGAAGATGAGGAGACGTAATTTCTTCTCTGAACTGTATTGTGTTCCAACAGTATTTATTATTGCAGTTCACACTCAATGTTGTCATCAGTCTGAAATGACAAATATATCATTATTATGCACTGGCATCTTGACAGCAACAGGACATAAACTACTGTGAAGCATGAATAAATAAATATATACTGTATATACTGTCTATATATACTGTAGATAGTAAAAAATTAAACCACTAAGACTAATTTCAAACATAAATATATCAATAAGCACTGCAATGATGCAATGATAACAGAAACCGTAACCTCAAGTTACATACAAATGAGAATATTACTCTTCAGAGAAATAAACAAACTTCACATGCTGTATTCATCATTGACCAGGTTACAAAAAGGAAACTCGCGACACCCTTTGGTTATACAAGGGTATTACATGATGGCGTCCACACGCCATCAGCTAAGTTAGTAACAGCTCCATGTAGGGAGGAAATGTCACATTTTGGACATTTCCTCCCTACATGGAGCTGTTACTAACTTAGCTCTTCACAACAGCATGAACAGTACTAAACTTGAACATATTATGGATTGCAATAACTAGCTTAATACTTCCTCCAGTCAATTACAGCATATACTTATGAGATATAAACATAACAAAGCAACAGGCGCTTACTTTCCTATAATGTGGTGCACGCTAAACTTGAGCACTCACTCTTTCTGCACACTCTGGCAAAACACACTAGTGAGGTACATCATCTCCTATAGATGAGAGCAGGCATACGTCACTTTCCTGTCTTCAGAACGACCACGACCCTTTTTGGGTGAAAACAAGCGCTATAAAAATGCCAGCGCCAAATTGAAAAAACTAGTGGCACCATGCCTAAAACCTGCTGCTTCGCATTTTGCACATCAGACAAAAAAAACAACAACCCAGTTTACAATTTCTTTTTTTCCCCTAAAGAGCGTAAAAGAAGAGCTCAGGCCATCCACAGAGAAGATGAAACTGGTAAACTGTAAGACCCGGCCATTCAATAGTGTACCTCTGTGGCAAACACTTCATCACAGGTTAGTTAATGATGTTACTGAGTAAATGGCATTGTGTGCCGATTGTGCCTGTAAATTGAAGCGAATCAGAAAAGAGTCTTAGTGATGGTGTGAAAAAATATGGCCCTACCATAAAACCCATGCTTTTAGAATGGAGTTTGGTTCAACAGTCTGTCCACTCAGTAACTTCACATTGGGCAGACTACCAATAGCAAAAAATAAACTGTCTTAACAACATAAAAAGTGACAGATGTCAGAAACACATTACCTGGAGATCCAATACGGTATGTCAGGTTAGTCCACTTGGTTCGTTTCACTGAAAGGACACTCATCAACCCCTATCTCTTTATTTTTGTCTATATAACAACGCCGATCATTGATCTGCAATGACATAACATAATTGCTTGCCTGGCTGGCCATAGGATTTGGGCTCCTAATAGCTAAAAAGCAATATAGTATTCTTATTTTATGCTATTAAATTGGCAAAGACCTTGAGAATATGCATTTACTGCCAGTCAAATTAGAGGGGCTGCTTTCACCCAAAAGGGGACAGGGGCTTGATGCAGGGTCAAAGTACCACAATGCTCTGTTCTCATCTATACCTAGAGAGTGTGAGTTTTTTTAAAAGTTATAAGCACCCGGTCAGAGACTTTTATACAATGGTAATTCTCTTACAATGGAATGCCAGGAGCATACTGGCCAATGGCCAGCAATTGAAGCATTTCATTAAAGAAATGGCTGTAAAACCAGATGTAGTATGTGCTCTGGAAACCTGGTTAAAACAGACTTTAGATTTTGTGGTGCATAAATATACAGTGATAAGTAAAGATAGAAATCGTGGGGGAGGAGGTTGTGTTACATTCAACCACCAAGATATTCCATATAGGGTACTGGAAAAGGGAATTGATCAGGAATGCATAGTGGTGGAAGTGTGGGAAAGAGGGGAGGAGATGGTTAAAATTAACTACTACAATCCATGCAAAAGGTACAGACAAAGTAATATGGTGTGCAGATTTTAATGGTGGTGGTGGTGTATGGTTCGCATACAGACTCAAATGGAAAGGTAATTGAGGATTTGATGGATGAAAGGGATTTGGTCTGTATGAATGTTGGTAGAGTAACAAGGGTAAACATAACAGGTACTGAATCAGCATTAGATGTAACATTAGTGGCTAATCCCTTAGCTGGAGTTAGTAATTGGTAAGTTTGGACAGCTACAACAGAAGTTAGCGATCACTACTCAGTCTCATGCTTGGTGGGAGAAAGAGTGGAAGTGAGACCAAGTGGTGGAATCCCAAAAGTGGGCCTTTGGAAAAGGAGATTGGGATAAATTCCAGAAGTTAAGTGATGAAACAATGACAAAGAGTGACATCTCTGGTGATATGGAAGAAATAAACAGCCAGGTACCTCAGCAATTATTATGACAGCAGATGGCTCTAGGAACAAAGGCCAGGACCATTGGCAAGTAGGCACTGACAAAGAGACAAGCGAAGCACACAGACTAACATTCAGGTGAGGAAAGATAACAAGACACAGGTGAAACTAATCAGGGCAGGGCCAACCATATAAACTGGCGGGAAAAAGCGAACAAAGACAGGAAGTAAAACTACAAGACACATGAGGGAAGGAGAGTCTTACAAAATAAAATGAAATAACTCACATAAACCCTCAAACCAGGACAGTCAGGCTGTAAGAAAC
Source organism: Siniperca scherzeri (assembly GCA_027580175.1). Lineage (NCBI taxonomy): Eukaryota > Metazoa > Chordata > Actinopteri > Centrarchiformes > Sinipercidae > Siniperca > Siniperca scherzeri. The sequence goes on along the minus strand of CM050842.1, from coordinate 32,794,953 downwards.
CGGAACAGAGAATTCAGAAAAGGTTAAACAACCCATGGCATGCAACATTTGGTTCAGTATAAGAAGGCACAGCCAGTGGTGAGAAGAACAGTACGCCAAGTGAAGTTGCACAAATTTGGAGAAATTCGTGCAACAAAATAGGAAGTACAACACCTGTGGGAGATGTATGGGGAATGATAAAGAGGATGGGAGGAGACAGAAGGGAATGGAAACATCCAGTTAATGACATCTGAGGAGGAAACGGCAGTCTCCAATAGGGATAAGGCAGAGATCATGGCCAAGTCATTTGCAAAGATACATAGTTCAGAAAATGAGACTTCTATTTACCTACGGGTGTTTTTAGCTGTAAAATACCTCCACATTTGAGTTTTCAGCGTACGATTAAATCTTTCAACCACAGACGCTTTTAGGTCACTGGCTGTTGCAAAATGATCAATACCTCGTTTCTTCATCAAAGCCTTAAAGGTCTTGTTAAAGACCTCCACTGCTCTGCAGAGTCGATCGACTCCTCCAAAACTACCCGGATGAGATGGGTCGTAACACACTCATGAAACGTTTCTCAGACATGCTTCCTGCAGCCCACTCTGGGTTTTTTTAAAAAACAGCGAGACACAAGTTTCTTTATACCAGTTTATTGTGATTAGTTTTCATCAAAATAGTACTAATTTGCGGGGACACAATGATTCTCAACCGACAAATGTGTTGCAGGAGTGCTGGGAGAATTGGAGGAATCAGAGAGAGAACATTGGTCGGGTAGAGAATGATATGCAAAAGAACTTTGAGTGTTTGATCTGAGGTGGTGGCTCCATGGATGCGTATTTGGCCTGAAATAGACTGGTATTTGTTTGAGGTAAAAAGGAAAGAAAAAGATGATTTGGTAAGGGACTGTTCGTTATTTATCGGTGGGGTGCGACTGTTTTTTTATCTTGAACCTCCCCGGAGCTACAAATGTTTGTCCTTGAGCATGAGTGACTGGGGGAAAATGCATGACCCTCCCACCACCATAAATAATCATATTTTATTATATTCACCACCAAATGTAGGTAGTATTGAAGAAAATAAAAAGCAAAGGCTGACTACCAGCCCAACTTTGTCCTCTCCTATAGTAGATACTTAAAAGTTAGGCTACCTATGACAATTCCAGCTCTGAAACAAAAAGACACTAACTTAGTCCAGCCAATGCAACAAGCAAACAGCACAGAGGGAGTGAAAGTTATCACAAAAACAAATTTATTTCTTAAACAAAATGCAAATCCTAATGTATCATAGAACCTGTGGTACTATACCATAGATTTATCACAAACTGCATTGTCTGAGGTGTATTAGCACAGATTTTATAATCACAATCTGAACATGAGGTTCACAAGCAGTAAAGCAATATACCGAGCAGTGTTTTTCATATATCTTTTATTCCACATAGTAAAAAACAAATCAAAGCTGTTTACATAGAAGCCTTAATGTGCTGTGCCATAATTTTAAATGTACTCTTTGTCACAATTTCATCCTACATACAGCAACAAAGATGTGAAAAAACTACACAAACAAATGCTCACACATAATTTCCTCACTGCACTTCAACAGACCAAGTTAAAAGACTGGATTACAGTCTTCCCCAGAGAAGAAGTGTAAACTTAGTGCTATGTACAATATATACACAGGAGAATTAATGTTAAAAAAGTATTTATGAAAATCCTGTTGAAAGGCATAAACTGTCCTGTGTGAAAAACAATGGGCACCAGAGTTGGACAGTATGATAATTGGCTCTGTGCATAACTGTAGTCCACTGACTTCTGGTTTCTACGTTGGCTATATGAAGGAACACAAATTAAACTCCATTTCACAACATAATAAATTAAGTTACTTATATACTTACTTTGAAGTGACATAAGAATTTTGGATGAATCTGAAAATTAATTTAGAAAAAGCGATACTAAGGGAAGTGCACTGAAAGGGTATTGAACAATCCCTAATGTCATTTAAGATTTCTCCTAGAGATAGTACAGTTGAGCAGAGTTACTTTTATAGAGGTTATAGGCTAAGATATCTGCCCTGGAATGGACTCAACTCAGGCATTTACTTTTAGCATCGGAGCTACACTTCTTATTTCACAATTATCTGGTCCTGTCAGATGAGCATCTGCATGAGCAGCTATCAGAAGTTAATTTGATCATATGTCGAAAGGAACCTCTATATTGTTTGAAAACTCAGTACCTTATGTAAGCTAAAGATATTGAAACCTGGAGGTCTATAATATTGATTAACCTCCTACGTGATGATATCAAGTATTTCTCTCCGTGAGTCTGGGAGGGGAGATGAGGTGTGACCTGGAAAATAACCTTTATTAGTTTTATCAAATAAGCAACCCAAATCATACCAGTCAAACATTTCCCAATCTGCTTTAGTGAATGGAATTGGATTTAGCATTGGTGAATGAGATGAGAATGGCAATTGTTAACATACTCAGACCAATTTCTACTACTGGCATCTACAATCTACTATCATTTGCATATCTAAGCAGTATCATAAAAACTACATCTTCAAAGTATGATGCTATCTTCTGATGTCCAGTGATAAGCTTTGTCTTCTTGCATGAAGTTTGTTTTGTCCTTAAGTGGTGCTATAGTTCAAGCACTCCGATTCATGTGTATGAATGCATCAACTGAGACCTTGCGCTCACTTTGTCATTCCTGTGGATAAGGGCACCTCTGCTGGTCAAAGAGGAGGAACATGGCTGCATGTTGGCACTGTCCGAGCCCTCTTTTGGATCTCTCCTGGACCTCGTGGCATAGATCCATTCTGGCTTTCCTTCCACCTTTAAGGCAGTTCTGTGTTTAGCAGCACTTGGTATGGACCATTCCATCTAGGAGATAAAGAGAAACAGAAAAAAACAAACAAAATCTCTTGGCTTTAAAAGGATGGGCAGCTTCTTTTCCAAGTTCTAGTAGGTCTGTTTGTCAAAACGTTGGTTAGGGCTAGCACATAGTCATTCCTCTATCCATATCAGGGTAACTGTGGTGTCAGCAGTGGGCTTGTACCTGTGGACATAGATATACCACTTCATGTGGACCTAGCCCAGTAATTCTGTTAGGTGTACTTCTGATAGAATGTAGCACTAAAGGCATAGCATCTGACCATCTTAAACCTGATGTCTGCATAATTTTAGTCAACTTTTCCTTAATTGTGTCTCTTTCCACCTATCCTGAGCTCTGGGGATGATAAGGAACATACAACTTCCAATATATCCCTAACACGTTGCTCAGCTGCTGGCTGATTTTAGAAGTGAAAGGAGTTTCCCTATCACTATTAATTCCCTCTACAAGGCCCAATCTAAGAATTCTTTCAGACATTTCACCACTGTTGCGGCGTCTTCTTTTCTTGTAGGGAGATCAGGAAATGGGAGAAAGAACAGAGGGAGATGGAGTGAGATGATTAATAGGGTAGGAAAGAAGATGTAGCAGAATCTGAGACACACGCAAAGACGCTTGTAGGTAACGTGCTTTATTGTTTCCTTTTACACACAAGTTTTCACTCAGCATCAGCAGTTCCTCCTGACCGCCTCTGCTTGCCCAGCTACGGTGCTGGTTCAGCTGCTTCCTCGTCTGTGAGTCTGTGCATAGAAAGACCAGCATCCCTGGTTGGCTGTTGTGGCTTGGGTGTGTGTCCCAGGTCCAGCATGCTACTATGTATTTAGGGAGAGCATAATTAATTAACCAGTTTCAGCTGTGACAATTATCTCTCCCTGATGCTGCTCATCTGAGCCACTCCCCCACCTCTCCCTCTGCAGGTGACAGCTACCCATGCTCACCTCCACATACCCCCCCCACCCGACTTAGGTCAGGGAGCCATCCAGCCTAACCTACTATGACGCAGCACTCGGCCCATGAGGCGTTGGAAAAAACAAGCAGTGCCTAGCTGATCCAGGAGCTTGTCGACCCGAGGCATCAGATAGACATCAAATCGTGACGCATCATTCACTTTGCAGTAGTCCACACAGAACCATATGGTCCCATCCTTCTTGCCTACAAGAACGATGGGGTTACACCAGGCACTGTTGGACTACCCCCATCTTCAGCATGGCCTTTAATTCTTCCTGAACCACTTTTCGTTTGTGCTTAGGCAACCAGTAGGGCCGTGAACGCACCGTCACTCCCAGGTGAGTCTCAATGTGATGCTCTATGAGGTTGGTACCGGCAGGGGGGAGAACACATCGCCAAGACGCCGTTACAACTTGGCAATGTCTGTTCTCTGGGACAGTGTGAGATGGTCGTCACAAGGGAGCGAGGCAGGATTGGTCGATTTTAAAACCTCAGGCCCCAATTCATCTCTCTCTTTCACTGTTGTCGCCAGAGAAACAGACTCTGCCTCTCTCCATGCTTTGAGGAGGTTGAGGTGGTAAATTTGCGTTACCCCTCCCATGTCCGACCACACAATAGTAAACTCGCAGTGTGACCACAAGGGGTCCTTGCCACCTGGCGAGTAATTTGGAGCTGGAAGAAGGAAGTAATACAAGCACTTTATCTTCTGGTGTGAACTGTCCTAACCTAGTCCCTCTGTTGTACAGGCGTTGTTGATGTTCATGGGACTGGAGCAAATTCTCCCATGACAACTGCCCCAAGTGTGTGGAGTTTTGCTCTCAGGTCTAGAACGTATTGAACCTTGTTCATGCATGGGCTTGGACCCTCCTCCCAGTTTTCTCTAACTAGGTCCAGAAGCCCTCGTGGTTTTCTGCTGAACAGTGGGAGAAAATCCCGTGAGGCCTGGGGTACCTTCCACACTACAAACAACAGAGGATCTAGCCACCTATCCCAATTGCGCACATCCTCGTGCACAAATTTATGGATCATGGACTTCAAGATTTTATTCAGACGCTCAACGAGATTGTCGGTCTGAGGATGGTACACGCTGGTCCGAATTCACTTTGATGCCCAATAATCTATAAAGTTTTCTCAGTGTGCGTGACATAAACGAGGTGCCTTGGTCAGTCAGGATCTCTTTTGGGATCCTGACTCGGAAGATGACCTGAAACAGTGCCTGTGCCACGCTCTTTGCAGAGATGGTGCGCAGAGGCACTACCTCAGGATATCACGTTGTGTAATCCACCAGAACTAACACAAAGCGATATCCCCATGTGCTCCGGTGAAATGGCTTGATGAGGTCCATACCAATACGTTCAATGGGACCTCCATTAGCGGCAATGGGTGCAAAGGCGCTCTCGGGATGGCTGGCTGGTTAACCATCTGGCATTCAGGGCACCATTGGTGAACGTTTCCCCGAATCCCAAGCCAATAGAATCGGGCTATTATCTGGTCTAGTGTAAACCCCATATGCCCAGCCATCGGGTTATAATGCTCCGCCTGGAAAACAGTTTCCCAGCGGCTTTTCGGTATGAGCAACTGCGCAATCTCTTCCCCTGTCTGAGTGTCACGACTCACTTTGTATAGCCTGTCCTTAGTCAAAGCAAAGTGTGGATATGACTATGCTGCATTAGGGTGCACCAAATGACCATCAATCTTTTTCACTTGGTTGAAGGCAAAGCGTAGAGTGTCGTCACAAGACTGCTACAGTGGAAAATCTCCGTGGAGGGCAACACAGGAGCCTGCGGGGTCTCTCGCGAAGATGCCACCGGTTCCTCCTCCCCATCTGCAGCGTCGAACGACCTCGCGTCACCGCTGAGCACAGCACACATATCCCATGTCCCTGTCGGTCATGATCGCACCCCCACACAGTGCCTCACTAATCTATCAAACCCAAGCCAATCTGTACCCAAAATCAGGGGCTGATGTCTAATTTACATCTAAATTAGACATCAGCTAATTGGCATCACAGGGTATCTGTGAACATCCCCATGTACACACATAATATCAACCAACAAAGCCTACACCAAAGTGAATAATGGACTGCGTACACCCCGGATCCACCATTGCCTGGTGTATACCCCCTTGGATTCTTACCGGAACACTGTATGTCCCTCCTGTACCGGGGGAGGGTGTCGGAGTGCTGGCAACTCGAATCACCTGTCCGACCTCAGAGAAAGAAAAATGGAAGAAAAAAATGGAAGGATCAGGTTTGAATCCAGCCGCAGACTTCATTGAATTTTGTCAAATGTCATTCAATAATTGTCTTGGTGCTCTGTGTCACGGACACGAGTACTAACCACTCACACACACCTGCTCCCCATCAGCACCTCATCACCACTAGTATAAAGGCACACTCACCTCAGCCAGTTATCCGGTCTCGTTAATAATAACTGTCCTACGCCAGTGTGCACTTCCACTCCAGTGTTCCTTCGTCCAGTCGTGAGTTTTCTTGTCTCCAGGATGTGTTGCTCCGGTTCCCAATCTCCAACCCCATTCTACAAGGGACGGTATCAGTACTCCACTCGTTCTTCTATATTGCTCCATCACCCACCACTTACCTGCATACTGTGTGCTCATTGCTGTGTCCAATAAAAATACATCTGTCTCCACCTCGGTGTCTCCTGCGCTTCTGTCCGTAACACTATGAAATGGTATCAATGTGCTGAAACTCAATTCTAATTCAACTGTAATGTAATATGATTGTGATGTTTTTGATCAACTTTTAATGAACATCACATTACTTGTAAAATGGAAGAGACAGTTTCCAATCCCACCTCAAGCATGTTAGTAAATATGCAAAGGTCTTAAAAAGGGCTCCTTATAATTGTAATGAGGAAATATAGAGGGAGTATGTACTTTAAAAACAATTTTTTAACAATGTATACTGCAGTGGTCATTTTCGCATGACATTTCTTGTGGCACACAGACACACACACAATTTTCGATATCGGTACCGGTACCGATACCTTGACTTTGATACCGGTTCCTGAACGATACTTTTTTCGATACCAACTTTATAAATCCATTTTAACAAAAGAAAATTACATTACACATTACGGTACAATTACTCACTTCAAAGGAGGAAGCTGATCAAAGACCTGTAAGCAGCTGGTAAAACTGCTTTACCCAACCTGGATAAATGAACTAAAATTGAAGAAATTTAGGAACATCTGTGTATTATTGGATTATATCAATATAAATAAATGTCAAAAGGAACATTAATAACAAACAGTATGGCAGCAATACACCATTGTAGTGTCTAGTCTGCCTAATCCAAAGAAGAAGAAGGGAATGACTGTGTGGGTGACGTTTGTGGTACTGGGAAATAGTGGCAGAGTGACCTCTTACTTTGTGATAAAGAGAAGCTAGCCCAGGTCTGACAGCAATCCACAGTGTCAACTTCAGGAGTATTTCATGAGTAACGAATGAGGCCGATTTTTTAATATAAAAATGTACACATGATGCACAAGTCGATATGTCATGACTTTTTAAATGTAATATTAGTATCTCCTAGAAGTTTCACTTCATACCGCCTTGTCTATGGCTACTAAAATTAGAACACAACAGGTAAGATTCATTCATTCTTTATTTTTTTTCTTGTATTAATCACTCATACTCCAGCAATTATTTTGCAATATTTACACTTTGCTTTTCTTATCACGTTTTGATGCTCACTCTCCCATACCAGCACTTATGATCACCTCTTTCCCATCCCCTCAAAATAAAAGAAGACAATGTCACAGAAGGCCCATATTCACAGACATATGGAGGAGATATCACCTTCATTAGGGATGATAACTGGTGATGAGAAAGAAATCCACATTTAATGAACATACAAAACTGAAATGGTGAGTTACAGCTACTGTCCACTACATTGCTTATATGGAATATTTCAACACTTTTGAACCCTGCGATAACAAAATCATGGCCAAGTCAGACTCGAATTATAGAAATAGTAATACAACTAGTAATGCCATTTATTTAAATTTCTTGTTCATTGTTTAGAAATCAAAGCCATTCTTTTAATGACAAAAAGAAAAATTGAAATCAAAATAAGTGACTTACTGATCATACAAAATCAGTGTTTTCCCAAGTCATTGTGCAGTGTTTGAGCCAACAGAGCAAGAAAACTGCTACAACACAAGAGGAATTTGTGATTTTATAACATTTTACAATGTTTAAAATAATCATTTTCATCATACCATCTGCACTTGAACAATTCTGCTGCTAAAAGATGGGTGGACATGAGACTAAGACCAAACTGTCCATCAACAAATCTGCTACGAAACCATCCAGGGTCACAAATGTTGAGAGCTCCAGCAGGCAGATAAAGGCTTAGTACAGAACAGTAGCAGGACAGATGATATGTAGAAAATGAACATATTCTTTACCTCACAGAAGAGCAAGTGTACAAGGGTTTGACTTGCTATTAAAATTCATTACATTTCACACTCAGATAAAAGTCTACGATCAAATTCCTTTTCCAAAGAAAAGATGAAGCAAATCAGCTTAACTTCTGTACATAATGAAAAAAATACTGTCTTTGTAAACCAATTGTAACAAATGACAAAGGGCATAATTAATACAACATAAATGTACAAAATGAAAAAAGGCAATTTACTCTATATCAAGAAAAATGCTATTAAAAAGCAAACATGTAACTATATTTCATATTTAAAAAAGCATAATAAAGAAGTACAGGGAGTACCATCATCAATCATCATCAGTTAAAGGATGATGTGATTCCCATGGAGTACCTAAATAATACCCTAAACTGGGAGCATGTTGGTAGTATACATAGTACACAGATTCTCTTTCTCACACACACACACACACACACACACACACACACACACACACACACACACACACACACACACACACACACACACACACACACACACACACACACACACACACACACACACACACACACACACACACAATAAAGGGTCATTTACAGACCCATCTCAGAGACTGGCCAGTGTGTTGATCAGTCAGGAAAGGTTGAGATAAGAAGAGGAGAGTTGTTATCAGTGTTGTTGTGATAAGAATGATGCTACTGATCTCCTACTGAGTCTTTACAAATCCCAGTGTCCTTGACTAGTTGTCAAGATTGACCCATATGTATTTGAATATTTGGGTTTTCCCCCCCTTCTCCTCAGTAGTACTGTGTGTTTGTGCAGACCAGACCATGACCTCTGCTTCAGGTCTACCTCTTGTCCTCTCCATCCTCCCCCAACCTTCCAATCCTCTGCCCAATCTCTTTCTGGCTGTGAGACCAGTCCCAGGCTCTTGGTTCATTTGTCTTGGGTTTAAGCACTGACAGTGAAACTCATTCAACTAGAACTAAACACTTGAAGCAAATCCTCAGCACTTAATTCTAGGCAAAACCCAAAATGTTCATCTTCATCAGGTTTTTATGCACATCCTCACTTTTTGTCACTGTTGCCCCAGTGTTGAAAGGATGCAACACATTTACATCCACTTAAACCATGTGAACCATCAAAAGGGACAAAAATAAGTAAATACTGGTACCTGTGTATCTAAGGTTAACTTGTACCACAGTGGCTCAATATTAAGACTCCAAATAGGCCCAAATGACTAGGCCTTAGTTTGGTCTTTTGTCATTTCACACACAATCATAAACATACAGAGCCTAGGTCATATAACAACTCATCAAGTCAAAGGTAAGAGGTAAGGTATGGAATGACGTTAAATGGGTAAAAGTAACACAGGTGGATAACTCATAGTAACATTTTGATTTGTTCCGGTAGCTTGCAGGCTGAGGTATAGTTCATCAGTATCACCACAAGAGGGAGCAACAGCACTAAACTTCAACTACAAACAAGCAGGTGGTTTGAACAAAGCAGGCACACAGTCTGTCTCTCTTTCCCTTTTCTCTTCATCACTCTTGGTTTCTTGGTGTTTTTAGTGATAGCTTACCTATTAAGTATAATATAAGTTAATTTTACTATACTCCTATCCTACGCTACATTCAGACACCATCTTTCTCTCTTTCTGCTACATTATTCCTGCTCACCTCCCCCATCCCCTCCCCCACTGCTCCAACTTCTTTCTCTCTTTGTCCTTTTTCTCCCAGTTTTCATTTAACTGCTCTAACATTTTACCATATTTTCCTGGTTACTTTTAGTACTCTCTCAGTAAAGTAAAAGTGTTGTTGTCCTAAATATTTGTACCGATTCATTCTCACTTGTTGACATTTAGTACCTAGCTGTCTAGTAGCTAAAACCATGAGTGCCATCATTCTTTCTGCTGGTTTCTTAGCCTCCTCCTCCTCCTCTGCGTTGCTTATCTTTCTGTGCTGCAGCTTCCTCTAACTCTCTCCCCCTGCACCCCTTTTAAGTGCTGGCAGAGTGAGTGTGTCTCAGTCCAGGATCTCATCTTTTCCTCCTCTTGCTTGTGTTATATTCACGGTTCTCCCTTCCACCCTTCACTGCTCTCATACGGTTGTTTCCTCCGTCTCTGCTGCCCCAATGGCTTGTCATTTCACTTTTCCATCAGTCCATCATCCTCTGTGATGCCCTGAGCTCGGAGCTCTTCCAGGACGTTGTCGAGGTGTCCGGGGTCAGGGAAGCCATGGCCCGTCAGGTTGGAGCCAAACTCTGTCTTATGGTGGACCTTGAAGATAGGGCAAAAATATCTTTTTTTTCAGTGACAACAAATCTGATGTGCATATATCATAAACTACAGTCAATCAAATTAATTCTTGAGTTACAGTCTAATGGTATTGTGTATGTACCTCGTTCCAGATGACAGTGTCAGACTCTCCTGTAGTGCTTGAAGTACCAACTGAGAAGATCAACCTTCGGTCCCATGCTACCAGGAGCAGTCTCAGTACCTGACGGCAGGTTTGGGTAAAGGAAAGGACAGGTTTATTTGAAAAAAAAAGTACAAGCATCAAAATACAATTTGGACAGCACACAATAACAGTAATATGAACATTAACACAACATTAAGATTGATATATATTAATTATACATTAACACAACATTAAGATTGATATATATATATACAGTATATCCTATACTATTCTATGCATATAGACAGTTATAGACACATGCTATCCTATCCTATTAAAAATGTATCTGTATTAAGAGCAGATCTACATACATTTATGGGTGTCTGTAACAGGACGGTGGATTGTGTTTACCTTGCGTCCTTTCTCACTGTCTGGGAGGTAGCAGTGTCGGGGAAAGCCTCTGGCAGTGAAGGGCTTCCCTGGGTTTGGATGCTCTGGTCCCTGAAAGGAGAGGGAGAGGATTAATATTAGGAGGCACTCATGTTGATCAACCTAACTCTGACCAAGGATTACCTCATATGAGACTAAAACAGGCAGTACTGTCAGCCCAGTCCTTTTCGAGTACCTGAATGCCTGGTGCTATGTTGTAGATGATGCGTATGGTTTTGCAGTCAGGATGCCCTGGTAGAGAGTGAGGGATGACATGGTATTCCATCTTCCCTGCTGGCTGGTTGCCTGTCTTTACGCCGTAGATGGTTTTACAGGTGGGACACTGAAGACTGCGAGGAGATGATTGCTTGATTATAGAGCTTATCTGCTAAAAGGTTGAGCGACAATGAACAGTAATGATCCCTCTGTCTCTAACCTACCTGCCGTCCTTGTTGCCATTATTATACATGGCCACCAGACACTGGAAATGGTACTGGTGTCCACACTGTGCTAGTCGCCCGACTGACTCCGCCCGAGACACAGGCCCCACTCCTGGACCCTTATATCCAGACGGACCCCCCAGCGGCTCCATACAGATGGTACAGTCCTAGGAAAGACAAGGAAGTGGAAAGAAAAATAAAACCCATTATGAAAACCTTATCCCTCTGTATTGTTTAATGTGAAACCAACATTATGTGTCATGTGAGTTAGCACTATGAAAGTTGTAGAAATATAGATACAAATACTGCCCATACCTCCTCTGGTGGATTTTTTACTTTCTGCAGGTACTTCTTTACCACCTCCTCTGGAGTTTTACCTGCAAACAGAAAGGAGAGGGAACAGAAGGAAGGGGGAGGAAAGGATGAAGGGCAAGAAAAGTCCAGGCTGTTAACCTGTGTGACACCTGTTATATATATAATAATTTCTAAAACTGACAGCATGAATGTATCTCATTCAGCAGAAAAACTGATGATAGACAGAGAGACCCGCACTTTTATCAGGCACATGATGATGTACATGATTTAAAAATAGAGACATTTCAAGGGCAGATACCACAAAACTAATGCATTTGTGGAAACATACTTGTTTTTTCTGCGTTTCTGTGGTTGGTCTTGAGTGCTTACCCTTGCGAGCCTGTTTCTTGGTGGTCTTCCTGCAGCAGTGACCAAAGCCTGGCACGGGTTTGATGTCGCTCTTGCTGACAGGCGGAGGGTGCAGCACGAGTTTAGGAGGCCTGGTCAGACACACAGGCAGAGCAGCAGCACTCATCAGGATACCTGTGATCCCTGAAATACAGCAGAGAGAAATTGAGTCTGGTTAGAAGAGAAAGACCTTCTTCTCTGGTTTCTTGTGGAATTCCCCAAAGAAACTAATTTAATTTTCAACCTTTTCTATCTGTGACCAGTAGCAGCCTGTGGTTGGTGAGTGTGTGTGATTTACCGGCCAGTGCAGGGTGAACAGGACTGGATCCATTGAGGTTCTTCACTGGGACGGTAGGCACACTGCAAGAGAAGACACAAACTATTTTGTTCAGTGTATTTCCACACTTCCTCATAAGCCTACAGTGACTGTCAAATCCCATCAGGCACGAGAGGCTGGCAAATACATTGAGGTAACCTGGAGACTCCACCTAATAGATACTCACTTTGAAAAATTTCATTTCACACTCAGAGGTCACAGTTACGAAAACCAAAAGACAAAAAAAGACAACATGCAAATGATACCGGCTAAATAAATAAGTGTCCTGTCAAATATTATCTGTTTCTTACAGATACTTCCAAAAGGGAAGAAAAAAAATTGTCAAAAGACACAAAAAGTGACTCAGTTCTTCCTGTGTTTCGTTTCCTCTTCCTGTTATGTATCTGTTCTTCTATGTCTTCTTTTCCTCTGTTGTATCTCCTTGTCTCAGTGTGTACTACTTCGTTTGGTGGCTAGAGAGTGTATGAATGACTACCCCGACTCTGTGTGAGTGTTTATAAGAGCTAATCCATGGAGTTTCCATCTGCTTAGTGAGCTCAAAGAGATGGACATCATACAGCTGCTTGCTGGGGATTACCTGCTTCGTCACAAAGCACCTCATCATCATTTCACACGTATCACACACACAGACTCAGATCATTCATTTTAATGGAATTGCATAGAGTCCAGTATATTTGATGGTTGTGATCTGCACATCTATTTAGAAATTTGAACTTTACTCTCAGAAATAAACTTGTGCAAAGTCTACTTCAGCTGACAGCTGTATGTGCCAACACAGCCGTTCAGCTGGGGTCAGTGACAGGTTAGTCCATTATAGACTACACTTATAGACCTGGAGGCTACTCAGGCCATAGAACAAAACACACACACACACACACACATTGTGGGCTGAGAGCGTGGCATTACAGTCTTCATGGCATAGGACTGTACTTTGTCTTCCAGTCATAAAATTACTGCTGGAGGGGAGGAAATAAACACATGCTGAGGATGTCTGAAGGCTGTGTTCAAGCTCACAGAGTTTGATCGATAGACTGTATACAAAAATGGATGACATAACAGCACATAATTTAGGTGCACCCAATAATATCTTTATATATTTGCTTCGGTTTGCTGCTGTTACAGACAGACTGGCAAGGGACACTGAGATGGAGATAGTTCTTTATTGGATTACAGCCAGATAGTATAGGTGTACAGGTATGGAGATGGGGAAGTCTGTAGGAGGGAAGACTCTCTGGTGTGGAGATCGCTGGAGAAGGAGATCGCTGGAGAGGGAGATCTCTGGAGAAGGAGATTGCTGGAGAGGGAGATTGCTGAAGAAGGGAATCGCTGGAGAAGGGAATAGGCCGGGTAGCATGGAGAGTCCTAGTTACAAACGAGGTCAGACCCTGACTGAGGTGAGTGCTGGGCTTTTATGCAGGCTGTGATTGGGAGCTAATGGGGAGCAGGAGTGTGATAGCGAGCAGGTGTGGATGATTTGCAAACTGTGGAGCTTGGCGTATCCGTGACAGTATCCCCCCCTCCACGGCCAGCTCCCGAGGGCCGAAAAACCCTGCGGACGTGGTGGTCGTCCTCCACCATGGGGAGTGGGTTGATCCGGGCGGACGGCCGGGGTTTGGGCATGTGTGGAGCTGGGAACTTTGGGTGGATGACCCGGAGCCTGGACAGGTGTGGAGCTGGGTGCCTCTAACGGACGACCCGGAGCCTGAACAGGTGTGGAGCTGGGTGCCTCGGACGGATGACCCGGGGACTGGGGCTGAGGACCTCAGGTGGAGGACCCGGGGACTGGCCAGGCGCGGAGCTGAGGACCTCAGGTGGACGACCCGGGAATTGGCCTGGTGTGGAGCTGAGGACCTCAGGTGGACGACCCGGAGACTGGTCTTGTGTGGATTTCAACGCATGAGGTTTGTCACAAAGATCAACGTCATCTCGAGGCCAGACGGAAAGTCGGCGGTGAAGGCTGTGAGCCCTTGGAGGCCTGAGGTGAAAGCGTGGAACCTCTGGAAGCCTGCGGCGAAAGCGGGGAACTTCTGGCGGCTTGAGGCGGAAGCGAAGGTGGGAACCCTCTGGATGCCTGAGGCGAAGGCGGGGACCCTCTGGAGGCCTGAGGTGAAGGTGAAGGCGGGAACCCTCTGGATGCTGGCGGTGAGGGCGGGAACCCCCTGGAGGCCGGCGGCGAAGGCAGGAGCCATCTGGAGGCCGGTAAACCAGATCAGGGGACGGCGACGGGGCTGCAGGACAGGAAGCCAGCGTTGGGACAGCAGGCGATGGGACAGCAGGACAGGGAGCTGGCGACGGGATGATTGGTAGAGGAGCGGGCTGGACCAGTGGTGTACGGAAGTTCAGAACCTGGCGAGAAGGAAGGTACGGCTGCTGTGACCCAGCTGCCGGTTCAGTGGCTTGCTGCGACCCAGCAGTCGGTCCTGCGGCGTGCTGCGATCCAACTGGAAGAGGAGGTGGTTGCGATCCAGCATCGGCTAGGGATTGGTGCTGCTGCGATCCAGCCGGGAAAGGAGGCTGGATCTCAGCAGCTCCCTGGACTCCCTGCTGGATCGCAGCCGGGAAAGGAAGTGACTGCGATCCAGCAGGAAGTCTGGGGGAGAGGAGCTGCTGTGGTCCGGCGGCGTTGCTGCTTAAATGTCTGATATTTGCTGTAACTGCATATTACTGCGTGCATGGAAATGTTTAAAAATGACTGACAGCAGCCTCCCTAATTATTAAAGTAAATTGTTAAAGAAAACACTCATACATCAATACAACACACAATAAAGAAATCACCTGGAAAGCTTGTGCTGCTTGACATCATTTCAATGGCAATATAGCCTACAGGGACTGGTAGAGGTGGAGACAAATGTACGTGCCAGTGCGGGACTCTAAATTGGAGAAAATAATTAGTTTGGGTTGGTGGCGGGTGGATGATTTATGTGTACATGCGGATTCAGATCATGTCAGAGCCGATCAGCACATCACCAATGCACACCCAGTTGGTATTTGTTAAAAAAAGTTTTTATATATTATTTTTCTAATCAAACCTGCTAAATTTCACCAGTGCGACCAATGAAAATGTTTAGTCGCACTTGACAGATTTTTGGTCGCACGTGCAACCCTGGAGCCCTGGCACATATAGTTTCTGTCATTTTTTTGTTATTTCATGCTATAAAAAGTGGGTGTGGCGTCATGATTGACAACTGTGATTGACAGCTGCTCTGTGTGACGTAGTCGCAGAGGCACCTGCGAACTTCTTTTTGGGAATTGTACGTGGAGTAGGAACATTGAGAGGAGATGTAACTTTAACTTTTCATAACTGTGATTGTCTGTTTCAAAATGACAAAATTTGTTGTTCTGCAGTAAACTGACCAACCTGAGAAATCTTTGCAGTTTTTTCAGTAAGTTAAATTAGTGTTTTGTAAGCTAATCAGTAAGGTAATGTTATTAGCTATCTAGCTAAGACAACAAGCAGTCTAACGTTAGTTATGTGGAAAAAAGCAGGGGATCAGTAGCTAGCAGTTACTAATTACTGGGCTCCATCTCCCGATCCCTTGTGCGCAGACTCTGGCTCCAAATTACATCACCAGCGCAAGATGGCAGAGCCCGTATCTGGGATATTTTGGCTTCATTTTTGTACAGTGGGAGTAAGTGGAGACATGTCGTCCATCTTTACAGTCTATGGTCTGACCACAGATCTGCTGTTAACTAAAATATGAGACATAGGAAACTGAAACATAGGACATAGAAATAGGAATGTGTCAGTGTTGCCATGTTAGTAAATGTAAAGATCAGCTATTTATCTATGGTGCAATGGAAGCTGTGATTCAAGAAGGAACACAAACAAACACTCCTACATAGAAAACAACACCGCTCTACCAACTGAGCTTCCAAAGGGGTAGCAGTTGAGCCCCTCTTATCATCCAAATGCAAACACAATCACTCATACTAACAGACTAGTGTAGGCACTTTCCGAAGGGACTAGGAACCTTTGGAGGAACTCAGTGCGTTTCTACCGCAGGGACCAGGGTCAAAATTAAGTACCGGGGACATTTTTAACCCCCCAAAAGGTCCTTGCTTGGGGGGTAGTACTTTTCAGAAGTACCGGGACTTTCGGGGTGGGGCTTGCTGTGCTGAACATGTCTTATTGGTCGGCGGAGCAGCTGTGGTTTGACCATCTGGATCGATGCGTTGCTGGGTCACAGGCCAGTCTTCTCTGGTGCAGCAGCTCAGCTACTGTGCTGTTGGAAGGCGATGACCAGTTGGTTGAAGGTAAATCACATACGGCCCACATGCTGCTTGTTAAATGCTATAACAGCTATCTGTTGTCATGCTATTGCTATCCTAACCAAAAACTAACGTTAGCTACATGCTAACGCCAACTGCTAACATTAATGGTGTAGTGTTCCTTAAGACAAGAGTTGGCTAAATCAGTCGCACAAAATGATATCTTGTTAATGTTGTCGCAGTGAGACACAATGTTTTTCTGATGAAACGGACTGGTAAAGTGAACTGCAGGCTGCAGACCAGTGTGTTTACTCCTGCGACCAACAGCAGCCCTCGTCCCATGCCTCCTGCTGAAGCACAAAAACGCTGTATTTTGCACATTTATATTTCTGCGGATAAATAAATAGTTGTGGAACCAAATGTATAATGTATAGTGTAATGTATAGTGGCTTGTATCTGAAGACAAGTATATACTACTATATACTAACGCTTATGCTGGTGTTACCATATTTTAATATTTACAAAGCTCTGAGGAAGTAGTGGCTCTAAATTTCACCATTATACACCGGTAGGCTCAGTATTTAAAACAGATGAGAGTGCATAGGTTAAAATAAGTAAAGGTCCTTGTGCTGAATTGCTGGTGATGTGTTTAATAAGTTAAAACAATAGAGTTGTGCAGCTGTGTGATGGGTGTAACCTAATGGATGTAATTTGTCTTCCCGGGTCTTTAGACTGCGGTGGAAACGCACACAACAATGGGCTAAAGAATTGGTGGACTTTTTGGGGAAGACCTGGAATGATTAGGAAAGACGGCATTCATCCCAAGTTGGATGGAGCAGCTCTCATCTCTAGAAATCTGACCGAGTTTATTAGTGGACCAAAACCACGACAGCCCAGAGTTTTTTTTTTTTTAGCCTAAATGAATTCACTCCGCCCAATCATATTAAAACGCACATTCCTCTAGGCGCTGGCCAAGGAGGTAGAGTTGCAGCCATCTTCGACTCAAGCCTATTAATAAACCCTAAACCTAAACTAAATTATAACTCATTTGAAAGCCTTGTTCTTAGTCTTTCACACCCAACCTGGAAAACACAACATTGTTATAGTGTACCGCGCTCCTGGTCCTTACTCTGAATTTTTATATGAATTCTCAGAATTTTTATGAAGTTTAGTCCATAAAACAGATAAAGTAATTATTGTAGGTAATTTTAATATTCATGTGGACGTTGAAAATGAGTTAGTACTGCGTTTATCTTATTATTAGATTTGATTGGCTTTTGTTATAGTGTACATAAACCCACTCACTGTTTTAACCATACCCTCGACCTTGTTCTGGTATATGGCATTGAAATTGAACATTTAATAGTCTTTTCACAGAATCCTTCATTTTCAAACCATTATTTAACTTTTGAACTCCTATTACTGGACTACACACCATTAGGCAAAAACTCCTACTCAAGATGTCTATCCGACAGTGCTGTAGCTAAATTTAAGGAAGCGATTCCATCTGCATTTAATTCAATGCTATGTCTCAATATAACAGTGACAATATGACTCCTATGTTAATTTTAGCCCCTAATTGACCATCTTGTTGATAGTGCTGCAGGCTCACTGCGAACGACACTCGATTCTATCCCCCTTCTAAAAAAGAAGATAGTAAAACAAAGAAGGGTATATACCCCCAAAGGAAAAGGAAATGGAGTTCCAACAACCTAGAAGAATCTCGTTTAGTCTGGCAAGATAGTCTTAAAACATATAGGACAGCCCTCCGTAATGCCAGTGCAGCCTACTACTCATCATTAATTGAAGAAAATAAAAACAACCCCAGGTTTCTTTTCAGCACTGTAGCCAGGCTGACAGAAAATAACAGCTCCATTGAGCCATGTATTCCTATAGCCCTCAGTAGTACCAACTTCATGAGCTTCTTCAATGATAAAATTTTAACTATTAGAGAAAAAATTCATCTTGTCCTGCCCTTAACCGGTATCGATTTATCTTCAAACACAGGAACCTTAGAAACAACTATAAAACCTGATATATATTTTGACTGCTTTGCTCCTATCGACCTTCTTCAACTAACTTCAACGATGAATTCATCTAAGCCATCAACCCGTCTCTTAGACCCCTTTTCAACTATTCAATTTTATTTATATAGCGCCAATTCTTAACAGAAGTTATCTCATTGCACTAACTAGGCTGCTTAAAGACGTTTACCCTTAGTTAGCACTGCTTTACTGGATATGATCAATCTGTCTTTATTAACAGGCTATGTACCACAGTCCTTAAAAGTAGCTGTAATTAAACCTCTTCTTAAAAAGTTCACTCTTGATCCAGGGGTTTCAGCCAACTATAGACCTATATCTACCTTCCCTTTCTCTCTAAGATCCTTGAGAAAGCAGTCGCCAATCAGTTGTGTGACTTTATAAATAACAATAGTTTATTTGATCATTTTCAGTCAGGATTTAGAGTGCATCATAGCACAGAGACAGCACTGGTGAAAATTACAAATGACCTTTTAATTGTATCAGACAATGGACTTGTCTCTGTACTTGTCTTGTTAGATCTTAGTGCTGCATTTGATACCATTGACCATCACATGCTATTACAGAGACTGGAACATTCAATTGGCATTAAAGGAACCGCACTAAGCTAGTTTAAATCCTATCTATCAGATCGATCTCAGTTTGTACATGTTAACGGTGAGTCCTCCGTGTACGTGAAAGTTAGTCACGGAGTTCCACAAGGGTCTGCGCTTGGATCGATTCTATTCACCTTATATATGCTTCCTTTAGGCAATATTATTAGGAAACACTCCATAAATTTTCATTGTTGTGCGGATGATACCCAATTATATCTATCGATCAAGCCAGATGAAACTAACCAGTTAACTAAACTTCAAGCATGCCTTAAGGAAATAAAGACCTGGATGACCTGATGTTAAACTCTGACAAAACTAAAGATATTGTACTTGGCCCCAAACACCTCTTAGACATGTTATCTAAAGATATAGTTGCTCTAGATGGCATTGCCCTGGCCTCCAGCACCACCATAAGGAACCTCGGTGTTATCTTTGATCAGGATTTATCCTTTAACTCCCACATGAAACAAACTTCAAGGACTGCTCTCTTTCACCTATGTAACATTGCAAAAATCAGGCACATCCTGACTCAAAATGATGCCGAATAACTAGTTCATGTATTTGTTATTTCTGGCTTGTTGTAAAATCCAGAATAAAATTTTAAATCCTTTTCCTCACCTACAAAGCTCTTAATGGTCAGGCACCATCGTATCTTAAAGAGCTCATAATACCTTATTACCCCACTAGAACACTGCGCTCCCAGAATGCAGGGTTACTTGTGGTTCCTAGAGTATCCACATTTAAGAGTAGGCTTAAGACTTTCCTCTTTGATAAAGCTTATAGTTAGAGCTGGCTCAGGTGAGTCCTGAACCATCCCTTAGTTATGCCCCCCCCCAAAACCTCACATGGCAGTGGCGGATGGCTGCCCACCGTTGAGTCTGGTTCTGCCCAACGGTTCTGCCTGTTAAAAGATAGTTTCTTCTTGCCACTGGGATTTGCTGGGTCTCTGTAAATAATATTATAAAGACGACAGTCTAGACCTGCTCTTTAGGAAAAGTGCAATGAGATAACTTATGTTATGAATTGGCGCTATATAAATAAGATTGAATTGAATTGAGCCCCAACTAAACACAGTCATTTTACCGGTCGTGTGTGGCTACACATTTTGTCAAATAACACAACCAAGTAGTGAGAATGCAGCCAAGTAGTGAGAATGCATGGTTGAATGTAGCTTCCATCACATCTTAATCACTTCAAATTTCCATCTACGTTAATCAGATTTGTCTGAGCCTCGCTCTACAATAAGAGCACTTTGCTGTGGTATGTAGTCACAGTAGTTAAAGATCTTAAACTTGTCAAAAAGATTTGTTTATGACAACAGAAGACAGACAGACAGCCTCCTCTGTTACAAATAGGCTTCCTGCTGATGATGGATGGGAAACACTTATATTAGATGTAGCATGATCAACGTGCATGCTGATGAACATTTTGTATCTTTTATGGATAAAAGAATTAGCCTGCCCTCCAGACACATAATAAAGTATGTAAAAATACTATGCAATGATTAATATTTTGTTTAACATGGTTATCCCACATAAAAAGTTTTAAAAACTCTGAAAAGGGGCTGGAAGTACATCTACTCTTTCTCCCTTTTTGAAAAATTCTCGATCTCTGAATGCCTGGAGGGAAACATACAGACCGGAAGTGAAGTTGCTGAGGTGAGAATCACAAAATTAAACAGAAAACACTGAAAAACATGAAACAAAGAAGAACATGAACTAGGGAGCAGAGTGGGACGTGACATAGTTAGCATCTTTTATTTGTTTATGTTGTTTTTTAGCTTTTTAGCTTGTAACTGGCAGTGGCTGACACAGCATTAGTGGTTGTGAAACATACAATAATATCTGCTATGGTGTTACAGTGATCACATTGTTATTACGTAGTGTTATTAGATAGTGGAAGGAAGCTCCAGGGATTGTTTTACATCCAAAAACTGCACACTCTACCATGTTTGCTGTCAAAACGTTCACTACGCTGGCTAAGTGCAAACTCTTGCTCTCTGTACTGATAAGTCCACTCTGCGCTGGAGGTGCTTTCAGGTTTCTTTGCTGGTGGCATTGTGATTGGCTTTCGAATTTGTGATGCCCCAAATCTAGCTTGCCCGGAGTACGTTTCAATCTTAGATTTTAGTGAAGTGTACAGACAAAAAGTAGAGGATGTGAAAACACCTCTCTAGTGGCGAACATTGCACAGATACAAGTCAGTAAAGTCAAGGTCTGACATTTTAGGGGACATAAACAAAAGCATAAGAAAAACATATTTTTGAGTAGAGGTGTACTGTATTTTTGAGTAGAGGTGTACTTTAAGTGTTGTCCACATGACCTCTGTGTTATGAAACAGCCTCTGTTAGGACTCACGGATGGACTTCCCCTAAACACCCTGTCTTCACAGGACCTCTGGGTCACAAAATAGGCCCTGCCATGACTCGGGAGGTCACTAATGGAAAGTTGAATGACAATCTCTCGATTTACGACAGGCCTACTTGGAGCCAACTAATCTGACATCCCCACATCCCAAGATGGGAGGGGAACTCACAAGGATGAACAAAGGAATGTTGAGAGCCAATTGGAGATGAACCTAAGCCAGTTTATTAATTTATGACCTGCAAACGCCTACAGATCAGCTGAAGCCTGCACAGAATGTGCTGAAGGCCGACATGCAGCCAACTTTGAAAGCAAGGACTTTCTGAAGGAAAGTTGCTCAATGTCTGTGTTTTAACACAACAAAAGTTAGAACAGCAGAAGCTCCTTTCTGCACACCCAGCCACATGGTGTGTGAAGATGTTATCACCTTGCCGCCTGCGGAGAGAGAGAGTGACAGTGCGGCCCATGCAGGAGAATCAACCTGCATCTCCCTTACAGCTCAACTTGTTCCCTGGCCATCTGAACCACCAGATGAAACTTTACTTTTTCCTGTAATATATGGGGTTGATGCTACAAATTACTAAAAGTAATTTAGCATTAGGTCAGGAGTAGGATATCTCCCTTCAATATAGGCTTAATCATGACGTGGAATCGTGAAGTATTTCACTCATGCTTCCCAATAACCTCTCAGCTGCTGAACGGTGCATTATTAATGTGATTTTACTGATTAATGTAAAGGTTCTTCCACTGTCTCCTGTTTCCACAAATTAAGACATCTTACCATCATCTACGGCTTTACCTGGTACACACTGGTTTTCATTCAATCATAATAATCAATAATTGTAAATTATTAATGTAATAAAAATTTCATTCATGCATTTATTAATCATTCATCTGTGAATTCATTGCATTTGTTCACATTTATTCATAAGTATTCATGGTTGCATTTCATTGCATTCATTTGTTGTTTAGTAATTATTAGTTATGTGTAGTTAGTTTAGTGTTTGTGTAATTTGTCTGTCTAGTTAGTTTAATAAGCCTTTCATTGGCATTGGCTCAGAAGTGAGCATAACTCTGCTCCTTCCTCTTACCAAAATTAAGGTCATTCACTATAATACAGACACACATATCCACACAACTCGCCTTCGTCTCACACTCCTTTGTTAACACAGTCGATCTATTAAGTGTCTCAGTTATCACAGTGACTTTTGATTTCTGAAGGAATAATTATCTCAGATACCTACTTTCCAATGTTGGTGCACGCTTATAGTATACCTGTACATATGATATAGTTCCTACATTAGATCACACACATTACAAACAACCAATAGATTGTGGTAGAGTATTGAAAACTGCCAAGTCAAGTATCAAAAGTTGGCATTGAACGTCTGGTCAGATTCATAACCTTACTTTTAGACTGTATTTAATTTAGTCAAAGTTTAGTTTTATGCAGCTGCTTGTGTTTAGACATTTGGACAAAAAAAGTTTTGTAGAAAACACTGTTTAATATCATGTTTATTTCTTGAAGTAAGGTATTGACAAAAAGTATGGTTTTGGTCGTCAGTACCGAAACTCAAGTATTGTATCAGCACTAGTATCAGAAAATGTCAAATGATATCCAACACTAAATGAAGCCTTTTTGAATTCGCTACAGCTCAGATTTGTGCCTCTGATTGGCTTCTTCTCCATAGCAATGGCGAGAGAGGCTCATGGTCGCCTTAGGAAATGACAAAACCTGATTTCTCAGAAATCAAGTTGAAATAATTAAAACCGATGGCCATAACACAAACTTATAGTTTTGTTAAATTATCCAGGAGACTCCAATGTTTCTATGTCAAGGAACATTGAAGATATTGCTAAAAGAAAACTTTGAAATGGGAATTTATGGTGGGGAATAATAACGTTCCTTTCGGAACCAGCAGCACCTTGCACGACTATTAAAAAATAAAAATAGTTTAACTAATTAATTACAAAGTTACTTCTTTACATTACCACATATCTATACAGTATATTTATTATATAAATATATTAGTATATAGTATATTTATATTTATTATATTTACCAGTCTCTTGAACCCCTGCGACCTCAAACCCACCCCCTACCCTGGCATTTCATCCTTCCCACCAGATCACACATTCCCTCAGCTTTGTCTCACAGGACCTCTGGGTCACAAAATAGGCCCTGCCATGACTCGGGAGGTCACTAATGGAAAGTTGAATGACAATCTCTCGATTTACGACAGGCCTACTTGGAGCCAACTAATCTGACATCCCCACATCCCAAGATGGGAGGGGAACTCACAAGGATGAACAAAGGAATGTTGAGAGCCAATTGGAGATGAACCTAAGCCAGTTTATTAATTTATGACCTGCAAACGCCTACAGATCAGCTGAAGCCTGCACAGAATGTGCTGAAGGCCGACATGCAGCCAACTTTGAAAGCAAGGACTTTCTGAAGGAAAGTTGCTCAATGTCTGTGTTTTAACACAACAAAAGTTAGAACAGCAGAAACTCCTTTCTGCACACCCAGCCACATGGTGTGTGAAGATGTTATCACCTTGCCGCCTGCGGAGAGAGAGAGTGACAGTGCGGCCCATGCAGGAGAATCAACCTGCATCTCCCTTACAGCTCAACTTGTTCCCTGGCCATCTGAACCACCAGATGAAACTTTACTTTTTCCTGTAATATATGGGGTTGATGCTACAAATTACTAAAAGTAATTTAGCATTAGGTCAGGAGTAGGATATCTCCCTTCAATATAGGCTTAATCATGACGTGGAATCGTGAAGTATTTCACTCATGCTTCCCAATAACCTCTCAGCTGCTGAACGGTGCATTATTAATGTGATTTTACTGATTAATGTAAAGGTTCTTCCACTGTCTCCTGTTTCCACAAATTAAGACATCTTACCATCATCTACGGCTTTACCTGGTACACACTGGTTTTCATTCAATCATAATAATCAATAATTGTAAATTATTAATGTAATAAAAATTTCATTCATGCATTTATTAATCATTCATCTGTGAATTCATTGCATTTGTTCACATTTATTCATAAGTATTCATGGTTGCATTTCATTGCATTCATTTGTTGTTTAGTAATTATTAGTTATGTGTGTAGTTAGTTTAGTGTTTGTGTAATTTGTCTGTCTAGTTAGTTTAATAAGCCTTTCATTGGCATTGGCTCAGAAGTGAGCATAACTCTGCTCCTTCCTCTTACCAAAATTAAGGTCATTCACTATAATACAGACACACATATCCACACAACTCGCCTTCGTCTCACACTCCTTTGTTAACACAGTCGATCTATTAAGTGTCTCAGTTATCACAGTGACTTTTGATTTCTGAAAGGAATAATTATCTCAGATACCTACTTTCCAATGTTGGTGCACGCTTATAGTATACCTGTACATATGATATAGTTCCTACATTAGATCACACACATTACAAACAACCAATAGATTGTGGTAGAGTATTGAAAACTGCCAAGTCAAGTATCAAAAGTTGGCATTGAACGTCTGGTCAGATTCATAACCTTACTTTTAGACTGTATTTAATTTAGTCAAAGTTTAGTTTTATGCAGCTGCTTGTGTTTAGACATTTGGACAAAAAAAGTTTTGTAGAAAACACTGTTTAATATCATGTTTATTTCTTGAAGTAAGGTATTGACAAAAAGTATGGTTTTGGTCGTCAGTACCGAAACTCAAGTATTGTATCAGCACTAGTATCAGAAAATGTCAAATGATATCCAACACTAAATGAAGCCTTTTTGAATTCGCTACAGCTCAGATTTGTGCCTCTGATTGGCTTCTTCTCCATAGCAATGGCGAGAGAGGCTCATGGTCGCCTTAGGAAATGACAAAACCTGATTTCTCAGAAATCAAGTTGAAATAATTAAAACCGATGGCCATAACACAAACTTATAGTTTTGTTAAATTATCCAGGAGACTCCAATGTTTCTATGTCAAGGAACATTGAAGATATTGCTAAAAGAAAACTTTGAAATGGGAATTTATGGTGGGGAATAATAACGTTCCTTTCGGAACCAGCAGCACCTTGCACGACTATTAAAAAATAAAAATAGTTTAACTAATTAATTACAAAGTTACTTCTTTACATTACCACATATCTATACAGTATATTTATTATATAAATATATTAGTATATAGTATATTTATATTTATTATATTTACCAGTCTCTTGAACCCCTGCGACCTCAAACCCACCCCCCTACCCTGGCATTTCATCCTTCCCACCAGATCACACATTCCCTCAGCTTTGTCTCACACACTCCCTTCGTCCCTATGCTCCTCCTATTCCTCCGGGCCCAGATGGACATCAGCTGGACTGATTTAGACACCAGACAATAACATACTCCAACAAATTTTCACACGCACATAAAGCTGCACCCATAACCTCACACACATTCCTATGGACACACACGCTGTTACTCACACACTTGCTAATGATGTTTCAAGCAGACTTCCTCTGCTTTAGTGAAAAATTATTTGAAGTGACAGAAAGGGGTAGACAGGTTTGCTTTTGTGGACAGAATGTGTGACATTTCCTAAAATCAAGCTTTCTTTTGTCAATAATGACAACAACATAGATGTAAAATAAATGCATACAATGCAGTCAGCCTCTGACACCACACGACACAGATGACTGTTGGGTCTAGCTGTCTGTCTAGCCTATTCTCAGTCATTGCTCCTTCAGGTTAACTTGCCTCCATACTTACTTTTCTATTATTATTATAAAAAGAAAGAATTCAAGATTACGAAGAAAAGAACAACAGTATCTAACTTGCCGCCCGGTCAACTAAGACAAAGGGAAATGACCAAGTTTGTGTTGTCTTAAGAACAAAGAATTGTTTAATTGTATTCAACTTTTTTTTTTAATACATTTTTTTAATACACATACCTCAACTAGGGATGTCCCGATCAAGTTTTTTTGGCCCCGATCTGAGTCCTTTAATATTGGTTATCTTTGATCCCATACTTTACCATATTTACCTACATGTTGATTAAATATGTATATGACACATTGGAATAACAGCTGTAGACTTCTTAATTTGGCACAAATTATTTTTCACAAGCTAACTGATCCAAATACTGAAGGCCCTGGTTCAAAACTATAAAGTTAACAAGCTTCAATGATTGATATGATATTGAGGAAAGTTTAACTGGGAGAATGCGACTCCTAAAATGGCTGCCATAAACCCATAAACCTATTTTATCATCCACCAGCCACACAAAGCAAATACACCAGACAGTAGAGACAATTAGGCCTACTCTGAAAACTATTTGTCAAATTTGTCTGTCAAAGCATGTGTCACAACTGATATGTGTGTGCTTTCACCTTCTACTGGTCTCATTCTTTTCATTCTTCTCATATATTCAAGGATATCAGTTTTGTCCAAGGTTTTATTCTGCATATATTCCCTGAATGTATGAAAAAGAAACGCAAGATTTTTTCCCTGTCTGTGGTTACAGCTCCCTCTATGGGCCACACATGATTAAAGTTAGGGACTCCAGAGAGCTGTAGTCTGTCAACCTGTTAGTGAACTAAACAGGTGCCAACACATTCTCACTGCCCATTTCTGCTCCTCTGTTCTTATCAATTCAATTCAATTCAATTCAATTCAAGGGCTTTATTGGCATGGTAAACAGATTTTTACATTGCCAAAGCAAGTGTGTCGTAGAAAAGGTTTCAGTCTACGATAGAACACTCCTGGACGAATGAGGGACTACACCGTCTCAAAGCAAGTGTGAAATAAAAACATACATACAGTACAGACCAAAAGTTTGGACACACCTTCTCATTCAAAGAGTTTTCTTTATTTTCATGAGTATGAAAATTGTAGATTCACACTGAAGGCATCAAAACTATGAATTAACACATGTGGAATTATATACATAACAAAAAAGTGTGAAACAACTGAAAATATATGTCATATTCTAGGTTCTTCAAAGTAGCCACCTTTTGCTTTGATTACTGCTTTGCACACTCTTGGCATTCTCTTGATGAGCTTCAAGAGGTAGTCACCTGAAATGGTTTTCACTTCACAGGTGTGCCCTGTCAGGTTTAATAAGTGTGATTTCTTGCCTTATAAATGGGGTTGGGACCATCAGTTGTGTTGTGCAGAAGTCAGGTGGATACACAGCTGATAGTCCTACTGAATAGACTGTTAGAATTTGTATTATGGCAAGAAAAAGCAGCTAAGTAAAGAAAACGAGTGGCCATCATTACTTTAAGAAATGAAGGTCAGTCAGTCCGAAAAATTGGGAAAACTTTGAAAGTGTCCCCAAGTGCAGTCACAAAACCATCAAGCGCTACAAAGAAACTGGCTCACATGCGGACCGCCCCAGGAAAGGAAGACCAAGAGTCACCTCTGCTGCGGAGGATAAGTTCATCCGAGTCACCAGCCTCAGAAATCGCAGGTTAACAGCAGGTCAGATTAGAGACCAGGTCAATGCCACACAGAGTTCTAGCAGCAGACACATCTCCAGAACAACTGTTAAGAGGAGATTGTGTGAATCAGGCCTTCATGGTAGAATATCTGCTAGGAAACCACTGCTAAGGACAGGCAACAAGCAGAAGAGACTTGTTTGGGCTAAAGAACACAAGGAATGGGCATTAGACCAGTGGAAATCTGTGCTTTGGTCTGATGAGTCCAAATTTGAGATCTTTGGTTCCAACCACCGTGTCTTTGTGCGACGCAGAAAAGGTGAACGGATGGACTCTACATGCCTGGTTCCCACCATGAAGCATGGAGGAGGAGGTGTGATGGTGTGGGGGTGCTTTGCTGGTAACACTGTTGGGGATTTATTCAAAATTGAAGGCATACTGAACCAGCATGGCTACCACAGCATCTTGCAGCAGCATGCTATTCCATCCGGTTTGCGTTTAGTTGGACCATCATTTATTTTTCAACAGGACAATGACCCCAAACACACCTCCAGGCTGTGTAAGGGCTATTTGACCAAGAAGGAGAGTGATGGGGTGCTGCGCCAGATGACCTGGCCTCCACAGTCACCGGACTTGAACCCAATCGAGATGGTTTGGGGTGAGCTGGTCCGCAGAGTGAAGGCAAAAGGGCCAACAAGTGCTAAGCATCTCTGGGAACTCCTTCAAGACTGTTGGAAGACCATTTCAGGTGACTACCTCCTGAAGCTCATCAAGAGAATGCCAAGAGTGTGCAAAGCAGTAATCAAAGCAAAAGGTGGCTACTTTGAAGAACCTAGAATATGACATATATTTTCAGTTGTTTCACACTTTTTTGTTATGTATATAATTCCACATGTGTTAATTCATAGTTTTGATGCCTTCAGTGTGAATCTACAATTTTCATAGTCATGAAAATAAAGAAAACTCTTTGAATGAGAAGGTGTGTCCAAACTTTTGGTCTGTACTGTACGTACATAAATAGATAAACATATCTCTCTCCCAAATAAAGACAGACTTCTCTTTCTCGCACCCCTTCCTGCTTAATTTGCTTTTCCTCAGTATGCTGTCTGTGCAGCCCCCTCCCCTCAACACACTGGTTTTCCCCCCACTCATAACCCCTTTACACATGCAGTCTATCCCTAAAATGTTCAGGAACATTTTCTGCATGGGGTCATGTGTAAATGGGAACAGGGATCGATATTCAGGGAAATCTGTACCTCCAATTTCCCACCTCAAGACCAAGTAACATTTCAGGGAAAATGCCTGTATTGCTGTGTTGTGACTGAAAGCAGTAACATCGCTGGGTTATGTCTGTCTGACGAAAGACGCTTTCACGTGGAGCGAGCGAACTAATCACAAGACTCCCCTGATGATGTATTTGAATCTGCTCTTTTAATGTTCCTTTTAATGTATGGAATGTGTGTTTCTGATTCAAGTAGATCACAAAAAACATTACTTGTCTCTCAAACTTGTTGAATATTAAATACATTACAAGAACACCAGACAAAAACAGCTCCTCGCCTGCCATGTTTCTGAAAATAATGAGACGTCTTGTGAGACGTCTTCCAGTTCCGCCATCGGCCTTCCCCCATCTTCTTCTTCTGTTGAGTTTTATGGCAGTTGGCATCCACAAGTGTTGCATTACCGTCTGCTCAACTGTCCGTTGCCCCTCTATTCCAGCATTGCCATGGCATGTGTGAAAAGGTGCAAGACTGAAATGTTCCTGAATGAAGCTACATGTTAGAATAGTGAAAATCACTAGTGGTTCCTGAAAGGTTATCCCAGTAATTTACTGGGAACTATGTGTGAAGAAGGCTTCATTCCCTTTGTCTCGTTCCTACTGGAGAGAGAGACAGCACACATTCTTCACTGCATCTCCCCTTAAGATTGTCAATATTTACTTTCACTGTGTGAGAGAAAAGGACAATGTGTGTGTGTGTGTGTGCATTTGTTAAATGCCTTCACAGCCGGGCATCTCTGTATATGAGTGTGTGTCACCTCCTCTCTCTCTCTCTGGTGTTGGCCTGATTTCTTGCACCACTGTGTCATAAATCTTTGAGTTTGCTGACTTATTTCTTTGTCTTGTACCCTCCACCCCATTCCCATATGCCCTTGTCTTGGGCGCTGTCTGAGTCTGAGACTGTCTACACACACACATAAATCTACACACCCCTCCCCTCCTCAGAATTGTGATTGTCTGGGGGTAGCAACAATGCTGACTGGACCAGTACCATTGTCTACCTCTCCCCCAAAAATATTCCCAATATGAATATGCTGCTAGATCAGCACTGGCATCTATGTATATGATGGGGTATTCTATCACATCCACCCACCCCCAAAAAATCCACCTACCCTTATTAATGCTATGAGGGTAAGCTCGTAAGTGAGGCATCTTTACTAACTGGGAGAATTGTGTTTAAAATAACCCAAAACTCTACAGGCTGCTAAAGGGAAGCATAGTCAGAGAGATGAGAACAGTGAGAATAAAAATTTAAAACAACAACAACATGGAAATACAGAAGAGCAAATGAGATAAAAGGAAAGAAATGGTAGAAAAAGAACATAGAAGGGACTGAGCAGAGAGAGGGGGGAGGAGATGAGAGTAGAAAGAAGAGAAAACTAGCAGAGGCTCAGCATTGTGCTGCTAATGCGGCCCAGGCTTGAGTAATCCAACAAAAGTTACTGTGGAGACCAACAATGAGGCTCTGGGGCCCAGACTGCTGGGACGCGACGGGAGAGGAGGGGGGCAGGGAACAAGCGAAAGGGTTGAGGGAGGGGGGTACTGCCAAAAAATCTACATCTCTAAACCATCTGACCTTGCTTTCAGTTCGAAAGTGATTATCTGCAAGAATCCCATTTTTTAGTCTCTGGTGCTAAACAAAAACTGAAAATGCATCACTTCCTGTGCAGCTGTAGGTTTCTTCACAAGAAAAGAAAACACACCTGTTGTTTAAAAATAAACAAATGGGTAAGCTTTAAAGAAATGGCTTTAATTGCTGTTCTATGACATAATGGAATCTTGGAAAATGTCAATATGAAATCTATTTCTTCTTTCCGGTTGCAGTACTGAAGAATCTGTTTGAAGAAGCGGAGTTGTGACTGGAAGCTGATTAAAATCAGCCTCTGTGGGTTAATGAGCAATACTTTCCCCTCCTCGGTATGACTGTGAAGTACATCGAAGCTGGAAACAATAGCAGTCAGCACATGCTGGGTTAAATTAAAGAGCCAAAAGGACTAGGAGTCTACAGTCATGCTAGCAGTTTTGTGAGACTGTACTTAGGCAGAGTGGTGTTTTGAGCTAAATGCTGACACTAGCACGACAATGTGCTCAAGTATGTTTAAAATGTTCACCATCTTAGTTTAGCATGTTAGCATGCTAACACTTGCTAATTTGCACTTGCTGATGGGAATGCCATTAGCCACAAGCCAGAGTGGACCCCTCACTGAGCCGCTCTCTGCTCAGACCTTTGCACCATGCATACTGTTGTATGCATAAAATAGCTTTAAAGAGAGGGAGGTACTGCTGACCCATGGCCTACACACTCATTCACCTGTCCTCTCCCACAATCCCTCCCTCCTTCCCCCTCTGTTCTACAGATGCCACTTCACAGATGGACAACACATAGAAGGCTCGGTTGACTTTTGGCACACACCAATTGCGCGCGCACACACATACACATTGATAAAGACACATATTCCACAGGAATTCAAATAAACAGTTATAAGGTCAGTTTAACATTTTATAACTTCAGCTTGGCCTTGCTTCCATTTTTCATGAAGATTCTTTGAATTCTCATTAATCTACATTTATTGTTACTTAACATGCATTTGAACCAGAATTAACTGCCTGCTAGTACTGCTGACACATGAATGGAGGGTAGGTACTACTGAATCTCATTTGTCTCAGATAGATTAACAGGCAGGAGAATTTTAAATACTGTCACCTTCATGCAATATCACTTTCACTTCTGTTCAGTGCATTTTGCTCAACACACCAAGTATTTAGCATTTTAATGCTAAACAGGTCTGAAACCCCAATGGAAGATGATGGGAAGCATAACACGTTCTGATGGGAGTTACAAGGGTTGTATGCATGCATGTGAGTATGTGTGTACATAATAGAGCCTAACCGCTCATTGGCCCATCGCAGATATATTAGCGTATATGTTTTCCGATATAAGCCGATAAAAAACTGTTTTATTTTCAGTATATTAAGCAGAAAGAAAGGCCTGTGTTAATACATTTGTGTCACCACTAAGTTTATCCAGCAGAGTTAGGCTTGTAATTAGAGGGCTCCGCACGTACTCCTAGAGCTGGAGTTACATCCAGGTAACTACTATTTCTATTTTGCACGTGCTTCGCCCTCTAACGGGCTTCGCTATTGGTTAACACCTGAGGCAAAGGCCGTAGGGATAAGATTAACCCAGGAGAGGTCCCCCCAGACAATGCAGCAAGCACCGAGTGAGCCACTGACCCAGTAGTCATATCCCTGAGATACGACTGTACAAATGTCGAGGTCGGGGACCAAGAGCGAGCAAGGTAAATGTCCTCCACTGAGACACCTCTGAACAATGCCATAGACGAAGCAATACCTCTGGTGGAATGCGCCCTAAGACCCTGAGGGGGCAGGTGACCCGCCACCTCATAACACCTGCCGATTGAATCAGAAGCCACTGAGTCTACAAGGCTGCATGCACCCACAGTCCAACCGCCATGGCAGACTAACAAGCGGTCAGATCTCCTGAAAACCGCTGTACGCTCCACATAATTCCATTGTCTGCATGAGGAGGGGAAACGAAAGCCCTCAAGTGAATAACCCTCGATCTGAACGAAGAGGTGATGACCTTAGGTCTGAAAGCCAGGTTTGGTCAGAGTCTAACTTACTCTCTGTCGCCACTGACAGACAGACAGGAGAGGTGCACTGATATTGCGTGCAAATCTCCTGTTCTCTTAGCTGAGGTCAGAGCTAAGAGGCGCGCCGTTTTGATGGATAAAACCTCTCGGTCTGCCAAAGGTTCAAAGGGTGGGCCTGACAGGCCATCCAGCACTGTCTGGAGATCCCACTGAGGGACCAAGCAATGAGTGGGAGGTCTCAGCCTGTGAGCCCCCGTAGGAAGCGCTTCACCAAGGGGTGAGCTGGGGGCAGAAGAATGAGGAGCCCAAGAATCCCCGCCACAGGCCTGAGCGCGATGGGAAGGCAGAGGTGGCGGCCGGGGAGGTCCCGGACGGTCCGCGGTAGCAGTCCGTCTCTCGCTGAAAATCAATGTGGGGCGGCGGACGCTCTGCTGCGGGCCCTGGGGCTGGGACTGTGGCTGCTGTGTCAAACAGCCGAGGCAAACATGTGTGACACCAGAGGGTGACAAAAATCTGCAGAAGATCCGTACACAAGGTGGCTGAATGAAAAAGGCATCACCCTTTTTCATTCAGCTCAGACTTGAGCGTGGGCGCAGGGGTTATATAGGGGGAGGGCACTGGGTGCCTACTACCCCCTGATTGGGTGGTGAGTGGAAAGCTCTTTTTTCAGGGTGCTGAGGCGGTGCCTCGGAGGGTAAACCAATAGCGAAGCCCGTTAGAGGGTGAAGCACATACGAAATAGAAGAGCCACCTCACTAATGGTTAAAACTATAAACCAGCACAAAAATGACAACTACCAACATAAACCACCATGTTCTGAACAGACACATTACAAACATTAACAAAAAATAACATTTGCATTTTGGAACATAAGGCAGCTACAATACTCTCAGCACTGTACAGCACATGTAGTAGAGTGCAATGTGCACAGGTGAGCATAGTGGAGTCAAAGCGGTGTGTTTGCGGTAAGTTGCTAACTAGTTTGTGAAATACATTGCTGGAAAGTTAATAAACAATGAACCCATCCTTTTCCCCTTTCACTACACCTCTAATATAACCCTGTCCCTGACAACTGTCACATCACTCATGCTAATCACAACAGTTTGTTGTGTTAGTGAGTTAGCTAGCCAGCTATAGTTTGTCAGTCAGTAACAGATTGAAAAGTTAGCGTTAGAGCATCTCTTCATCATTCTGCAGCTCCGCAGACGACGAGTGCGATGGTGGTTTGAGTGTTGACTTTGCGCTACGTTGTTAATGTAAACCATGTAAATAACTATAAAAGGCCTTTAATGAAGCTACTGGTATTGTGTGTGTTTTCTTCCACAGTCAGAGGTTTTGTTGTGTGTATGTTTTATTTACTCACCCTGATGCTATGAGTGCTCTGGACTGGGCCATTGCAATCCTCTGCAGCGCTGGTCTGCTCAGCCCGGCTAAGCTTGATCTCTGCGGCAACGGGGCATGGCACACTGTTGCCGTGGACGACGGCGTGCGCTGCGGCTTCATCACCACCGGCGATGGAGAGTGCACAGGTGAAGGGGGCGTGGTCATGCTGTTGGCAGGGGTAATTAATGTGGCGGTTGGTACTGATTCGTTAACTGAAGATGAGGTGTGCTTTGCCGGAATGGACGGAGGGATCAAATTTGGGTTGGATGATGGAGGCTGAGGAGGCGGGAGGGATGGCGGAGGCGGCCTGTTGGAAGACGAAGAGATACCTAGAGAGGAGGTGCCAGCGGTGAGGGCGGCCAGCGACTGAGCAAAGAGCTGGGCATTCCTTCGCGGAGAGGCAATGTTTTTGGAGATGGCGAGGCCGTGTGGCAGCGTCTGATAGTAGTTGGAGTTGGAGTTGGAGTTCTGCTGCTGTCCTCGTCCCAAAGTGGCTGATTTAGACAGACTCAGAGGTTTGGAGGTGGTGGGTGCTGAGTTCTTGGGCCGCTGCATGGTTAGCGAGCGTCTACCCAGAGTCTGAATCCCTGCTCCTCCTTCCCCTGCTCCTCCTGTATTGGTCTTCACACTAAGGACCAGCATGCACTGCTGGCAGGAACAAGGCTGGCCCAGTCCAGTAGCTGGCAAGCCCCCATTAGGGTAGACAGTGTTTCCAATCCCCATGCTGGTCCCCGACACCCCAACACCCAGCAGGGCTCCTGTTAGGCCTCCACCTCCTCCTTTGGGTACTGGTAGAGGACCAGACACTAAAGGGTAGGCCATGTCAGCACGTCTCTGAATCCTCCGACACCTCTGGCTCTGTCTGTTCACCTGCAGGTGGACAGAACAAAGCATTAGTTTTTTTGACATTTTTAGTTAACCCTCATTATGGGGTCATCACATTAGGAGGATGTTACAGCGTTAAAGCTAAATATCACCAATTTGTTAAAAAAATTAAAAGGTATGGAAGAAGTTTCAAGTTGATTTTGTCATTGATGTCCATGTAAAGAATTTAAACACACCTGTGTCATATTCTGAAAATCAATGAGGTAGCAGAAGCCAAGTGGTGTCAGGTCGAGGCAGGGTTGCTGGCAGTTGTGAGCGTTCTCGATGGCGATGGCCACTTCCATGTCGTAGGGCGTCCACGTACCCGCATCGTTTTCCCACTCCCACTGCCAGCCCTGACCCGGGGCCGAGCCTGGGTCATAAAAACTCCTCCGCACCGGACGGATGGTCCCTTAAATAGAAAGAGGAAGAAAAATAAAAAATATGCTTGAGTTAATTACTTTATCCCGTTGCTTTGTCCCAAAGTAATTAACTTACAGTAAGTACGTTTCTTCATATGGTTAACCAGGAGCTTCTCTACCAGATAAAAGACATAAGGTTTTAGAAGCAAAGCAAAGCTAGTAAGGTGGGGATGCTGTAAAATTTAAAGGTCCCATATTGTAGAAAGCGAGATTTCCATGTCTTTTTTGATTATAAAGCAGGTCTAGGTGCTATATAAACACTGTGAAAGTATCAAAATGCTCTATCCACGGAGAAATGCACACAGCCCGTAGTCAGAAACTGTACCTTAAAACGAGACGTCAGGATTTCTGTAAGGTTGTGATGTCAACTATACAGTCACCGCCCTCAGCCATGCCCCCAGTACGGCCCCCCTGGACATGACCTGGACCTACCGTCCAACCATTTTTGTTGGTGTTTTAACTTTATTAACACCATAACACCAAGCGGTCATTCCGTCGCTGAGCTGGCAAGCTACAAGACAGAAAAATGTCGAGGAAGCGCTGCACAATCGTTGGATGTCAGGAAGCCAATATAACATTGCACAGCCTTCCTAAGTTTTCTGTTTTTTCCTCTGATGTCCTTTGGCTGCTCTGCCTCAACTCTCAGTCATTTACTGATGAACAGATAGCTTCACCAAAAAATATTTTCTCCATAAAATATGATCCATATCAGAGTCCTGGTCAGAGCCAGCTGTAAATCTCCTTGGTATGACAGTTGTGAGCCGACTGTCTGTCCCTCAGAGGCCAGACGCCACCGTTGTTGCAGCAAGGTATTAAGTCGATCAACCAATAGGTGTAAAGTTAACCACATGACACACAGCCCCCTCATTTGCATAATGAAGCTGAAATGCATAAAGATATGTAAAAAGAAAAGACAAATAAGTTTGGGGAAATACATGGGAGGAAAATGCAAAGGGAAAATAATACATAAATAAATAAATACAAAAATGAATAAATAAATAAAAATAAATAAATGAACAAATTAATAAATTAAATGGAAAATTAAATGGGAAAGTAAATAAATAGGGGAATCAATACAAATATAAATAAATACAGAAGCAAATTAAAACAGAAATATTAATTTGTGTCACATTTTATAAATTATTTAATGCATACATACATTACAATAGGGTCCTCGCAGTGATTGCTGCTCTGGCCCTAATAATAATAATAATAATAATCTCAAAAACAATAGGTTCCTTGCACTTTGGTGCTCGGGCCCTAATAATTAAAGGTGCAAGCAGCGTTGAACGGCCATCACCTCCACACGTGCCTCAGGAGGAGCGACAGCAGTGGTCTTGTGACTGACAACCGATGTTGCTGTATATCAAGTGTAGACCACACAATGTAAATTTCATGTAGATCAGATGATGTTTGCCACACTGCTTGCTTCCTGTTGCCAGTGGTGCTTCCTATTGACAGTAGGTGGTGCTATAATACTGACATGTAGAAGCCCTCAGGCCCCGACTCTTATCAAACGTGAACTTTTGGGCAATGTACACTCAAGTTACAATAACTTCCTGTTTCATGGTGAATAATGAGCCATCATGGTAATGGCTTTTGATGAAAACTCAGAGGCTTCACTATTAAGTATCATCAAGTTTGAGGTGGATCTGGTTAAACTGGTAATTTTTAAGTTTAACTTTGCTGTATTGCCATGGCAAGGCCGTTTGAGGAAACCTAAAAAGCTTCACAATTTAGCATTGCAAAGGGTTTTTACATTGCACTGCCCAAATTTGAAGTTGATCCAATTGGAAAATGGCACGTTAAAGTCAAAATGGCTGACTTCCTGTTGAGTTTAGGGTATGACTCCAAGAGGCTTTGTTTAAGTCTAGAGATGATACATTTGCCTCCCAAATTTCGTACACCCAAGCCCCAAACTATACCAGAAATAAAAAACACACCCATTCTGACGCATGTGCAAAGTTTCGTGATTTTTCCACTATCCTTACCCGTTTTGAAGGCTAAAAGTCATTAGGGAGCGCTATAGAGCTGACATGCTACCCCCAAGCCCAAAAGTGAACTCAAATTGAAATATTAACCAGTTAAAGTCTGGACGCAAAGTTTTGTGACCACAAACGTGTTTAAAAAATTTAAATTGACGCAGGAACTCCAGAATGGCTGACTTCCTGTTGGGAAACCTCTCTCAAAAGAAACTGAAATGTTCTTTATGATGAGAGCAATGATCCACCCAAATCGCTGTAAAACAATCAGAAAATAATGTTTTATTTCTCTGAATCACAGGCTTTCTCTCTACCACCGCTCCCTCTCTTCATTCACTCTCTCTCGCTCAACCATCACTGCTCTCTCTCTCTCTCTCTCTCTCTCTCTCTCTCTCTCAAACAAATGGACACCGCAGCATGATGTCGGGTTGCGTTTCTCCTAAAGTTGATTCTGTTTTTGGGCCGCTGCGTTTTTTCCAGCATCCCCTGCGGTCCCCACCATCGTAGCCTAAACGCACTACCCACATCCAAATAAACGGGAGGACTGCTGTTTTCGGCACAACGCCTGATTTGGTGTGAATCAATGCCCTGGGGCATTGTGGGGGTCTGGGAATGTGTTTCCTTCAGCAGGAGCAGCTGGAATGAGAGGAGCAACATGCTGCAGGAGCAGGAAAAAAGATGCCCTCAAAGTTTGAAAAACGCCCCTCAAAGAAACTGATGACAAGTCAGTCATAATCAGTCATTTAATATCCCATGAAATAAAATATATTTCTCCCATTTTTACTAACATGTCAAACAATGCATTTATGTAAGCTTAGTTATTATTATTTTTGATTTAATATTTCTCCCATTTTCATTTTTTATTTAAATCACACCCATCAGTGGTTGCAGTCCAAGTGGCTTGAATTTAGTCATTTCAAAGAGGCTGAGACATTTGCTAACAGTGCGACATTTTTCTGTTAAACATTAATTTTCAAGTCGAGCCCCTCCTAACATTAGCCAAAGTCCCTTCCCAACTCCTGTTTCATGCTAAACTAAGAAGAAAAGTCTGATATCAAAGCCAATTCATAAGATTATTCCATCTGCTATCAAGCTAAGCTGAGCTAAGCAACTCAGGTAAATTGCATATGTTGCTACCCGGGCACCTTTTGGTTCACACTGAATTCAATCAGTTCAACATTCATAAGAGATGAGGCAACAATACTATGCTTAATTTTTTACCCATAATATAAATATATTACGTATAATACATACACTTTCTGTACTGACTTCTGAATTGCAAGTGAAAACAAGTATGAGCGGATCTCTAAAGCTGAAAGGAACACAAAGTTAATCTACTGTCAAATTCCAATCTCCCTCTCAATCTACAGGAAGCCCTGTTTGTTACTGTCAAACACGGCTTTCATCCATGATTCTGCTCAGAGGCCCTAGGTGAGGAGAAAACACAATCTCCTCAAACCATAACTGACAGTGCCGGGAGAACCAGCATGATGGGTGAATTCATAAGGACACTGGGAGGGGGATAGATGTCAGGCACTCAAAACTTCCATTCATATATGACAGTTAAGACAGACTAGTAAATCTTGTTGCTTGCTGTTTCAAGTGGGGTCAAAATCAGGTGTCCTTCTCATAGACTCCAATGCCCCATCAGCATGCAAAACCCAAGAAGACTGTCTGAGCCTGTCTGACAGCCCTAAAGCCCTGTGTGCAATGTAATCACATCCAGCCTGTTAATTTCAAAGTGGGAGAAATTGAGTTGGTAATATGTTGCAACTACTTTTTAAAAAAATCTGTAAATCCTTCTACTTGGTATTGCTTTGGCATCTTTGATGAGGGCTGAGGTTCAATAGCATTTTATCAAATCTTACATGAAAACATGAGCAGCGTAAGATGTAATGAAATGTGTAATATGTATCTGAAGCACTGAATAACAGGCGTAGTCTACTCACTTTTAAACACTCAAAAGATTTAACATGAGATGCATGAGTGTCAGAGCTTAGCAAACCCTGGTATTTTCCCAACCAAGAACTGGATCCTAAGGGGAAATGGCTATCAGAACCGAACTGTATCTTTGACTGCTCTCTTTTCCCTTCTTTCTTTCTTCCCTTCATCTTCCACTTTACTGAACTTGTAACAACCAGCGACCCCCAAACCTAACAACACCTCCCCCCTCTGACTCCAAGGTCTGGTCTGCTTCTTAAAACTGTGTGTGTCTCACAGCCATAACAGAGTAACTCACATCTGTTCAACAAAATCCAACAATGGTAGAGAAGCGAAAGTCAGAGAGAGTCAGAGAGAGAGAATACAGGCTCCCCAATTATCGCACTCCTTCTTCAACAACCACTCCCACTCCTTCTACACCCCCCACTGCACACATTCATATCTCTCTATCTCTCCCATGTCAAAGCCAAAACCGAAAGGCCCTTGGGACTTTTGCCTATTGACGAATCTAAACAAACAACGGGGGGGGGGGTCAAGGGGGGGCTACAGAGGGAGGACAACTAAAGTGATCTGCTCATTAGGCCTTGAAATATTCCATTCTTTTCACAGAATTAAGGTCTCTTTCTGGTTCTTCGTGTCAGGAGTGTGCAGCTGTTGTGTGTGTGTAGTGCTAGTGGATAAGGACTAAAGAATGCAGCTAACTCAGTGGTGCCATGATCATTTGCAGCTGCTCCACACCATCATACTGTTGAATCTCAACCCAACACAGCCACCACACACACACACATACACACACTTTTTCTCTGTGTTCCACAATACTTTTAACTTTGAAAAGGAGCTGAACCAATACAAGAGTTTATAGAGCAAATCCACAGATTAAGAGTTTATCTGGCTTAGACATTAAATGACTGCATATTAGCATTTTCACTGCATCAGAGATTTATTTTAATCCAAACAATCATTAAAAGTATTGGTGCATATGGGTAAAAACCAAAATAGTACCTGATATAGTGATACTGCTTTCTCATATTGCCATATCAGCCTGGTCTTGCGTGCAACTAGGCTTGTAATCATAGATGCAATTTCCAATCAGAGGTCATTTGACCTACTTTACACAACACATAAGGTACATTTTTTAATGCATGTTAGGTTGTAATCATATTTAACCTGGATGTATAGTATTAAAAAGGCAATATTTTCCTTCCCAGAGAAAACTATCCAACTTACTGCTGAGTACAGATGAGGAGAAAAACTAATGCAAGTTTCTCAGTTTAAAGAAATGCGTTCTCCATAACACATCTGCATATTTTACCAGAGTCTATTGTGGTGACTTTTCACTCAAATGTTACTTAAAGGGATAGTTCAGGATTTTTGAAGTGGTGCTATATGAGGTACTAATCCGTCAGTGTATAGTAGATAAACTGGGGGGTAAACTGGGGGCGTGCTGACTGCTATCTACTGTAGGTAATACACTGCTATCTACTGTAGGTAATACACTGACTATGGATTAGTACCTCATACAGCCCCACTTCAAAAAACCTGAACTATCCCTTTACAGGCTCAATGCTGTGATCCAAATGTGAGCATAAAAAGTGGCACAGACTAAAACTAAAACAACCAAGTTATGAATGTTTTCTGGTTATGTTATGGTTTTGTTACATAAGTGATGACTGTTAGCACAGCAGGAAAACATGCCAATAAGTGCAATTATGACAAATTGTAAGACAAACAAAATGTGATTTTTTTTTTACCCTATAACTCAGTTAACTTTACAGTTATGCATGTTAATGTAGGTTTATTCTAATTTAAAAATCGCAGGGCAGATCAACTGAATCTCAAATAATATTCTGAATTTCTTAAATGAGGGATCCAGACAGAAGCGATTACACCTTTATCTCGTATAGAGCCACACAGCGTGAATACAGAGTGGTGTGTTTTGGGGTCAACGATGATTTAAGGCATGAAGGTTGTTGGAAAACCATAATCAGTAGCAAACAACACGCAGTAATGCACACCACTTTAATGTGCCATAATCCCATTTTAAAGTCAGTTATAGCTTTCTCCGATATTAGGCTACAAGGGGAGTATTATGGCCCTGAACTCCCAATAAAAAGCCCAAACATAACATCCTTTCCTTGTATCGCTCCCAGCACCCTCCCTGTCCTACCTGTGTCCTGTCTGAATTGGTGCATGGACTGGAGATCTATGATGTACGGCGAGAGCCGGCTGTCCACCTGGCCGAGGACCACACTCCCTCCGCGGGGGTCGCTGCTCCGGATGGCTGCCTCTATCTGGTGGGAGACGGCGGGGCTGTAGGGCCGCCACCGGCCGTGTTCGTTCAGCCATTCCCACACCACCACGGCAGAGGCCAGAAGCATGTTGTTACTGTTGGCCCTGGAGAGGATATTAATGATGAAATACCAGGAAAACACTTATTTGTTAGCTAGAAGTATCGCCCCTCGGTGATGAGTGAGGGATTTGTTTGCCAAAATAAATCCTGCCAGCTGGAAGCAGAGGCCAACCACACAACAAACAAGGTGACATTTTGCACACAACAGTCTTTTTATTTCGATATCAATTTTAATCTAGTCCTTTTTGAGTGTATGGGTGTGTTTCTCCCTCGTGATAAATGAATAAAGGTCGACTGTACCCCAAAGCTAACACAAAGCCAGTTTTTGTTTAATCTTACATGGAGCCGCGACTCAGCTAACGCCGGAAGGTGACACATTCTTCTACGAAGATCCGAGTTCCTCGCATGGCCAAGAGAAGAAGGAAATCACAGTTCTCGCTCGACTGCCTTTGTTACAACACCGTAATACGATGTTTAAACAACCGTAAACAGTCAATGAAGCGGCCTGAATATTGTGGTTTATATTTGCTAGTCCTTGCTTCAGACGCACCAATAGCTCCGGCGAGTCGTTTATTTCCAGCGACGACCTTTTACATTTTGTGGGATTCTTGCCTCAGTGGAAAAAATCTCCTCGGTGTGGAGAAAATGCGTTCTTGTAAAACGTGAGCTAGATATATCTACATATAAATCCCGACCGAACCAGCCTCGGCAGGGTGTAGCAACAGCTAGCGTATGTTTTTCTCCCGTAGTTTGGGGCGTAGCATACCGAAATGCTGAGAAAGTAGTGGCTTCTAACAGCGCAACCTCAGTTGTAACGACTCCAGCCTGGGTCCTATCAGAACAGGTTAAACTGGTCTGGATCCCGGGAACACAACACTGGAGATTTATACTACAAACAAATGTAACTAACAAACTGTCCAATGTGCATTTGGTCCCAAAGGCAATGCTTTTATGTGTTATTATTAAAATTTTGTAGCGACTATATACAAGTTGTGTCATATTGCAAGTTT
Organism: Siniperca scherzeri; assembly: GCA_027580175.1. NCBI lineage: Eukaryota > Metazoa > Chordata > Actinopteri > Centrarchiformes > Sinipercidae > Siniperca > Siniperca scherzeri. Next base: position 32,751,959 of record CM050842.1, on the reverse strand, counting down.
TTACTAATTGCTGAGGAAAACACTGCTGTTATTCTGGTGCCCTAATGCAGCAGCCTGATGGTGCTGACACTGTATTTGAACACTTGGTTAGTCCATATGCACCAGTTTATTTATCTACTCGATCATTAAGACTGCACAGAAAGGGTAGGACCTGAATCGAACAATCACCTTTTGATATGAACTTCTGGATCCACTCTCCTAGTCCGAGACACTTGGAACAAAATCCAGGATCGTCACAGACCTCTTAATGAATTAAATCTACTCTTCCGTCCTCTCGGCTCCACCATGGCTCTTTCTCTCTCTCCCTCTACCCCAAGTGGTCGCACAAAACAAAATCCCGCTTCTTTCTCTTTATAATAAAATGCAAAATCCAAACAGAGTGGGACTAGATTCCCTCCAATGTGTTAAAGGTAGGAAAGTTGTACGTCCATGATGCGTTGAAATAAACTCTGCCGTGTTTATCGTAATGCTATCCTTTCGCGTCCATCTTTACTTTGTTGTACTAAAACTTGGTATGAGGCTACCGGGGGGACAGCAACCCCCCGGCCCCTGACCCTCAACACGCCCAGAAACCCTCATGGTGATGGAGGGCCGACAACCAATAGAAAGCGGGGCTCACAAAACATTTCAAGCCAGGGTCCCCTCGGTTGATCCAAGCACCGTGCAACACATTCAACTAATACTTAATAAGCCTTAATACTTAATATTCACTGACAGCTTCATCTTAACTTAATTTTTTATTAAATATCAACAGGTTACATACAAAAAAATTGTACAGAAACACAGCATAAATAAATCAAATTAATTCAAAACAGGAATATTACACAAAATACCAAGTGGAAAAAGTGATAAGTGCACAGTGAGGTGAGAAATTAAAAGACCAGTGTGTTCCAGGGGAGTAATTGTCTTTTATCTAGAGTCCTCCTCCTCCTGAGGTCAGTCAGCACATGCTTTACGACCATTTTGCTGTCAATGACAGTCTGCTGTATAACCATGGAGCATCTAGTCTTCCAGATCTTCAGACAGACTGTAATGTGAAGACGGAAGAGTTTGCTACAGGCACTTGTCTTTTTGAAGATGGTCACATGCTGCCACTTGGTGGATAAATGGGAAATCTCACATCGATTTTTTTTAGGCAGGTTATGAGTGTTACATGGGGCAGTTTTCGAGGGCGCGCATACACGTTGTCAGTTAATGCTAATATTACAGGTGTACTTATAACTTTATTACCTATCTATTGTTTGTTCAATAGGATCCTACGTCTTTTTTTTGTTACCTGCTTATTCCTGTTTAGGGAAATGTTGGCTCACTGGGACACGTATCCCAGCGTGCACTGCGGGGCGGAGTTTGACTTTTACCTGAACAATAATATATATCGGTCTGATTGCAGCCGCGGCGGGGCGTTCCTGTAGAGCACAGCCATGAGCGTGCTCACATAAAAGGGGTTAAAATCAAAATCATTTGCTTTACACATAACATACAACAATAAAATACACAGTAATGTATGAATAAACAGGCTGGCATAGGGAATAAACCTAAACACAATGGATGATTGTAGAAAAGGTTTCAGTCGTAGTCAACTGTACACTGTTTTCAGAACAGACACTCATTCATCCTAAGGACTAGTTCATCCTAAGGACAAGATGCCCACACAAAAACAGAGCAATGTAGTTTATTAAATTCAATGCAGTGAGGAAAACTGCAAAGAACGGTACATAGGTGAGACTAAACAGCCACTTCACAAAAGACTTTATCAGCACAGACGACACGCTAACTCCGGATTGCAGAGCGCTGTGCATTTGCATCTAAAAGCTACAAACCACACATTTGAAGACAGTGAGGTGAAGATTCTAAGTAGAGAGAAGAGTTGGTTTGAAAGAGGAGTCAAAGAAGCCATTTTTGTGAAAAAAGAAAACCCCTCTTTAAACAGAAATGGTGGTCTGAGATTCAACTTGCCAACCGTTTACCACAGTGTATTAACACCATGGTCAAGCCAATCAAATGCTAATCAGGTACTTAACAGTGATGAGGGAGATGCAGCCAGAAAACAATAGGCCTGATTACTGGGCCATCATGGAAACAAAAGAAGGTCAGTTTCAGGTGAAACTAGGCAGGGTAAACAGCAGACACTCAGGAAGACTCCTCCCTGAGGGCAGGGCCTAAGCAACACAGAGTAGCTTAAATTACTGAGTTCGCAGACCATTTTCACAATTGAGAATAACTTCTGGATGGGAGCTGAAACGTCTTGATTCTGAGAACAGTGTCCAGATGATTACGACTGAAACCTTTTCTACGATGGAACACTCCTGGACGAATGAGGGACTACACCGTCTTGTTTTGAACAATGGATGATTAAAAACCATAAATAAAACACCAAGGATAAAATGTAAAGACAATGGGTGAATTAATATTTAAAATAGAGCAGTGCAAGACTTAAGTGCAGCGTCAAAAATAAATTATAATTTAAGAATTAAAATAAACCTAAAAATTGTAAGAAAAAAATATAGGAAGGTAGGAAGATTTATGTATTCTATTAAATGAATGTGTTGCTTAGATGTATTCTTATGGGATGTATGATCATTTTAGTAGTATTCTTTGAGCTGCAACCCAAGCGGTGTGAAACGGACTTGGGAGCAAATAAAAGATAAATATAAAAACATAATTCAAAGCAGTGAGTAGGCTTACTTTCATATAAGTACAACAAGTACAAGGCTTTAGTGCTTCAACCAGTCTTTGTTGTAGGATGATACTCTGAACATTCTATTTTTTAAAGTCTTATTTTATTCTGCACACCGAGCTCCACAGGATCTTCTATGAATGGTGATGCAATTTTCCAAGAGAACTGATTGGTCAGTAGCCAATATAGGTGTTGCTTTTATATGCGTTGATCTGGTATCTCCAACATAACCTGTTCTGGAGGAGGTTAGATTTTCAGCATAAGATACCATGGTAAGAAGTGAACCACCGTCGTAGGGCTGAAAACCCAGGGTTAAACCCGAAGTTAACTCGCTAACCCCAATTCCTGCTTCGTCGTATAGGCCCCAGGTCTAGACCATACTCTTTATAATATTATTTAAAGAGACCCAACAATTTCCACCATGAGCAAGCACTTGGCGACAGTGGCAAGGATAAACTTTCTTTTAAGAGGCAGAAATGTTGAGCAGAACCAAACTCAGGGTGGGCAGCCATCTGCTACTGCTAGTTGGGTTGAGAAAGAGAGAGAGCAGGAGGTAAGAGAGCACACCGTAGCACAATGCAAATTCCACATAGAATTTACATTAATAATAATGTAATGGTAGTGGTAATATTAATATTAATATTAATAGTAATAATAATGATAATAATAATAATGACTGGAATAATAATGATAATAATAATAAGACTAATAATAATAATTGTAGTATTAGTTGTCGAGCAGGAACATGGGTGCAGTAGGTAGCCCGCAATCATAGATCCAGACTCTACAGCTCCAGAGGCAGAAAGCGACAGAAGGAGAGGGACGAGAAAGCACAAAAATATGGGAGAGAGAAGATGTCGAGTTAGTAACATGCATTAATGGGATAAGAATGCATACAGATGGAGAGGGAGAGGAGCAGAGAGGAGCTCAGTGCATCATGGGAAGTCTCCTGGCAGTCTAGGCCAATAGCAGCGTAACTAAGGGGTGGTTCAGGACACACCTGAGCCAGCCCTAATTATAAGCTTCATCAAAGAGGAAAGTCTTAAGCCTACTCTTAAATATGGAGATGGCGTCTGCCTCCCAAACCCAAACTGGGACCTGATTCCGCAGGAGAGGAGCTTGATAGCTGAAGGCTCTGGCTCCCATTCGACTTTTGGAGACTCTAGGAACCACAAGTTACCCTGCATTCTGGGAGTGTAGTGTTTTAGTGGGGTAATAAGGTATTATGAGCTTTTTAAGATAAGATGGTGCCTGACCATTAAGAACTTTGTAGGTGAGGAAAAGGATTTTAAATGCTATTCTGGATTTTACAGGGAGCCAGTGCAGAGAAGCTAATATGGAAGAAAAATGATCTCTTTTCCTAGTTCTTGTCAGTACATGTGCTGCAGCATTCTGGATCAACTGTCTTAAGGGACTTATTCAGGCAGACTGATAATAAGAAATTGCAATAATCCAGCCTAGAAGTAACAAATGCATGGACTAGTTTTTCTGCATAATTTTGAGACAGGATGTGCCTGATTTTTGCAATGTTACATAAGTGAAAAAAGGCAGTTCTTGAAGTTTGTTTCATGTGGAAGTTAAATGACTGGCTGTAAGGACCAAGTTATGGTGGTGCTGGAGGCCAGGGCAATGCCATCTAGAACAACTATGTCTTTAGATAAAGTGTCTAAGAGGTGTTTGGGGCCAAGTACAATAACTTCAGTTTTGTCAGAGTTTAACATCAGAAAATTGCAGGTCATCCAGGTCTTGAAGTTTAGCTAACTGATTAGTGTCATTTGGCTTGATCACTAGATATAATTGGGTATCATCTGCACAACAATAAAAGTTTATGGAGTGTTTCCTAATAATATTGCCTAAGGGAAGCATATTTAAGGTGAATAGAATTGGTCCAAGCACAGAACATTGCGGAACTCCGTGACGCTGGCGTGCATGGAGGATTCATCGTTAACATGTACAAACCAAGATCAAACTGATAGATAGGATTTAAACCAGCTTAGTGCGGTTCCTTTAATGCCAATTAAATGTTCCAGTCTCTGTAATAGGATGTGATAGTCAATGGTGTCAAATACAACACCAAGTTCTAACAAGACAAGTACAGATACAAGTCCTTTGTCTGATGCAATTAGAAGGCCATTTGTAATTTTCACCAGTGCTGACTCTGTGCTATGATGCACATAACCTGTTAATAAAGACAGATTGATCATGTCTAGACAAGAAGTGCTAACTAAGGGTAAAACTTCTTTAAGCAGCTTAGTTGGGATAGAGTCTAATAGACAGGTTGATGGCTCAGATGATGAAATTGTTGGGCAAGATGGGAGAAAAGCAGTCTAAATATATATCAGGTTTTACAGCTGTTTCTAAGGTTTCTGTCTTAAGATAAATCGTTGCTGATTGAGGGCAGGACGTGATGAATTTTGTCTCTAATAATTAAAATTTCATTATTAAAGAAGCTCACGAAGTCGTTACTGCTGAGCGCTATAGGAATACATGGCTCAATAGAGCTGTGATTCTCTGTCAGCCGGGCTACAGTGCTGAAAAGAAACCTGGGGTTGTTTTTATTTTCCTCTATTAATGATGAGTAGTAGGCTGCTCTGGCATTAAGACTTAGAAGGTTTAAGGACTACCCTTAAGGACTATCTTGCCAGACTAAACGAGATTCTTCGAAATTGGTGGAACTGTTGCCTTTCACGTTTTCGTGATGTTTGCTTTAATTTGCAGATTTGGGGGTTATACTATGGAGCTAACCTTATTTGTTTTATTATCTTCTTTTTTACTAACAACAAGATGATCAATTTGGGAGGGACTGACATTAGCACAGGAGTCCTAGTTATATTGAGACATGGCACTGAATTAAATGCAGATGGAATCACTTCTATAAATTTAGCTAAAGCACTATCAGTTAGACATCTAGTGTAGGAGTTTTTGCCTAATGGCGTATAGTCCAGTGATAGGAGTTCAAAAGTTATTAAAGAATGGTCAGATAAAAAAGGATTCTGTGGAAAAACTATTAAATGTTCAATTTCAATGTCATATACCAGAACAAGGTCGAGGGTGTGGTTAAAACAGTGAGTGGGCTTATGTATACTCTGACAGAAACCAATCAAATCTAATAATGAGATAAACTCAGTAGTAAGGCTATCATTATCAACATCCATATGAAATTTAAAATCACTTACAATAATTACTTAATCTGTTTTAAGGACTAAACTTGATAAAAACTCTGAGAATTCAGATAAAAATTCAGAATAAGGACCAGGAGCGTGGTACACTATAACAGGTTGGATGTGAAAGACTAAGAACAAGGCTTTCAAATGAGTTATAATTTAGTTTAGGTTTAGGGTTGATTAATAGGCGTGAGTCGAAGATGGCTACAACTCCACCTCCTTGGCCGGTTCCTCGAGGAATGTGAGTATTAATATGACTGGGCGGAGTGGATTCATTTAGGCTAACATATTCTTTATGACCCAGCCAGGTTTCAGTAAGACAGAATAAGTCAATATGATAATCTGATGTTAAATCGTTCACTAGTACAGCTTTAGATGACAGAAATCAGGGGCCAGTTGCACAAAGCACCTTAAGTTTTCTCCTTAAGTATTACACTTACGGCTTAATTTGTCCTTAGCTGAGGAACTTACTTAAGGGTGTTGCAAAGAATCCCTGAAAAGGTTTCCTTAGTTGAGGAAAAATGTTGAGGCATTTACTGCATTGAAAGAGATTTTACAGCATTAAAATTCTACAGTTTCCATGGAGACCATTTGTTTGCTTGAACTGGTGCTTCTGATACTGTTAATGCCTCCTTTTATCATCACAAGAAAAGAAGACAAGAAAACCAAATTGGTCAGAGGAGGAAAAGATTATACTTCTGGAGGAATACAATAAAAGAAAGCACATACTAAAAAGTAAATTTGATCTGCAATTAACAGCAAACAGAAAACAACGAATGTGGGAGGAAATTGTAACGTTCAAGAAGTCTGGTGAAGAGGTCCATCCAAGAGGTTAAAAAAAAACTTGCCTGCTCTGGCCAAAAAAGAGATCACGAATTACAGGAAGGAATCCAACAAAACTGGTAAGAATAACTTTAACGTTTGACTTAAAGTTAATTTACAGCTTACTTGAAGTAACCGTTAAGGTTAGACTAACTGTTATATGGCTAGCAGTGAAAGAAATCTTTGTACAGAAGTCATTCATAGTAAAGATGACATCTTCTTCTAATGAGTTTTTATCTCATCCAGTATCCAGTATCCAGTATCCAAGCCAGGCCATTGTGCTACAACTTTGGTTATTTTATTTTCATGATTGCAAACTATGTGGACATTGATTGAATGCTGATTTTTTTCTATTAACAAATTGATCTTCATATTGTACGGCCGCTTGAATCCTGATGTGGGTCCTGTCTATCACCCCGCTCACTTTTAGGAAGCCGGCAACATTAAAGAAATGCGCCGCTATCTCATACTCATACATATTCGGCAGACGGGTAAGGGCGTTTGAAAGTCTGTGAATGACGCAGCACACCGTTGACCTGTGGACATGAAATACCTCGCCTATTACTGACTGGAAAGATCCCGTAGCATAAAACCGTAGAGCAATCATTAATTGCAAAGGTGCTGGAAGAGCACAGCTGCGGAAATTAGAGTGATCCAACTCTAGAAGGTCAGACAAATCATGAATTGACTGCCGGTCAAATCTATAATGTAAAATCAATTGCTATCAAAGAGTAAAGTCCCTGGCTCCCATTCTACTTTTGGAGAATCTAGGAACCACAAGTAACCTTGCATTCTGGAATTGCAGTGTTCTAGTGGGGTAATAAGGTACTAGAGCTCTTTAAGATACGATGGTGCCTGACAAATGGTGCCAGCAAAAATATGCTACTGGTAACACACAAGCACCAGCGACTGGAAATGAGACAATACGCTTACTGGAGCACATCAGCAGCACGTCAGCCAACACAAGGCAGTCTATGGTACTTTTTTGTATTTTAATGTTTGTAATACAAATGACTTGAATGTCAAATTCAGTGAAAGCAACATTAATTCAATTTCTTAAACCTTCTTAATATATTCAGGTTTATATTTAAAAATCAAAATCAAAGAATAGTTTCTCCTTACAGCTGATGGTTGATTTATTACAGTATATAAAGGTTTAAACAACAACAAAACACTTATATACACTTATATACACTTATTGATTCAACCCCTCCTTGAACCGCCACCTTAACATGGTGGAGGGGTTTGAGTACCCGAATGACCCTGGGAGCTATGTTGTCTGGGGCTTTATGCCCCTGGTAGGGTCACCCATGGCAAACAGGTCCAGGGTGACGGGTCAGACCAAGAGCGGTTCAGAAGACCCCAATGGATTATTCAAAATCAAGGCCAGTTACGTCGCCCGGATTGGCGCTACCGGGGCCCCACCCTGGAGCCAGGCCTGGGGTGGGTGCCCGACGGCGAGCGCCTGGTGGCCGGGCCCCGTGGGGCTACACATTCAGTGTCCACGGGGCCCGGCCGGGCACAGCCCGAAGGAGCGACGTGGGGCCGTCCTCCCGTGGACCCACCACCCGCAGGAGGATCCGTAAGGGGCCGGTGCAGAGAGATCTGGGCGGCAGTCGAGGCAGGGGCCGGCGACCAGATCTCCGGACACAGAAACTGGCTCTAGGGACATGGAATGTCACTTCGCTGGGGGGGAAGGAGCCTGAGCTTGTGCGGGAGGTTGAGCGTTACCGGCTAGATATAGTCGGACTCGCCTCCACGCACAGCCTGGGCTCTGGAACCCGTCTCCTCGAGAGGGCTGGGCGCTCCATTTCTCTGGCGTTGCCCGGCGGGGAGGCGGCGGGCTGGTGTGGGCCTGCTCATAGCCCCACAGCTCAGCCGTCACGTGTTGGGGTTTACCCCAGTGAGCGAGAGGGTCGCGTCCCTCCGCCTCCGGGTGGGGACAGGTCTCTCACTGTTGTGGCGGCCTACGGGCCGAACAGCAGTGCAGAGTACCAGGCCTTCTTGGGGTCCCTGGGAGGGTACTAGACAGTGCACCGCCCGGGGACTCCGTTGTTCTACTGGGGACTTCAACGCCCACGTGGGCAACGACAGTGACACCTGGAGAGGGTGATCGGAAGGAACGGCCCCTGATCTGAACCCGGCGGTGTTCAGTTGTTGGACTTCTGTGCTAGTTACAGTTTGTCCATAACTAACACCATGTTCAAGCACTAGGCCGGAGGTCGATGATCGACTTTGTTGTCGTATCATCTGACCTCCGGCCGCGTCTTGGACACTCGGGTGAAGAGAGGCGGAGCTGTCAACCGATCACCACCTGGTGGTGAGTTGGATCCGCTGGCGGGGAGGAAGCGGACAGACTTGGCAGGCCCAAGCGTGTGTGAGGGTCTGCTGGGAGCGTCTGGCGGAGCCCTCTGTCAGCAGGGTCTACAACTCACACCTCCGGGAGAGCTTCTCCCAGATCCCGGGGAGGTTGGGGACATTGAGTCCGAGTGGACCATGTTTTCCACCTCCATTGTCGATCTGCGGCGGCTCGTAGCTGTGGTCGCAAGGTTTCTGGTGCCTGTCGCGCGGCAATCCCGAACCCGGTGGTGGACGCCGGAAGTAAGGGATGCCGTCAGGCTGAAGAAGGAGTCCTATCGGGCCTTGTTGGCTCGTGGGAGTCCCGAGGCAGCTGACAGGTACCGGCAGGCTAAGCGTGCTGCAGCCCGTGCGGTCACAGAGGCAAAAACTCAGGACTGGGAGAGGTTCGGAGGCCATGGAGGAGGACTATCGGTCGGCCTCAAAGAAATTCTGGCAAACCGTCCGGCGGCTCAGGAGGGAAGCAGTGCTTCACCAACACCTTGTACGGTGCGGGTGGAGAGCTGTTGACCTCGACTGGGGATGTTGTCGGACGGTGGAAGGAATACTTTGAGGATCTCCTCAATCCCGCTGTCACGTCTTCCGAAGAAGAAGCGGAGGCTGGGGACCGAGGCGGACTCATCCATCACCCTGGCCGAAGTCACTGAGGTTGTTGGCAAGCTCCTTGGTGGCAAGGCTTGAGGGTGGATGAGATCCGTCCTGAGTATCTTAAGTCTCTGGATGTTGTGGGACTGTCTTGGCTGACACGTCTCTGCAACATCGCGTGTGATCTGGGACAGTGCCTCTGGACTGGCAGACCGGGGTGGTGGTCCCTCTGTATAAGAAGGGGACCGGAGGGTGTGTTCAATCACAGAGGGATCACACTTCTCAGCCTCCCGGTAAGGTCTATTCCAGGGTACTGGAGAGGAGAATTCGTCCGATAGTCGAACCTCGGATTCAGGAGGAGCAGAGTGGTTTTCGTCCCGGTCGTGGAACACTGGACCAGCTCTATACTCTCCATCGGGTGCTCGAGGGTTCATGGAGTTTGCCCAACCAGTCCACATGTGCTTTGTGGATCTGGAGAAGGCATTCGACCGTGTGCCCAGGCGCTTTGTGGGGAGTGCTCTGGGAGTATGGGGTCCGGGGCCCTTTGCTAAGGGCTGTCCGGTCCCTGTATAACCGGAGCAGGAGCTGTGTTCGCATTGCCGGCAGTAAGTCAGACCTGTTCCCGGTGCATGTTGGACTCCGCCAGGGCTGCCCTTTGTCACCGGTTCTGTTCATAATTTATATGGACAGAATTTCTAGGCGCAGTCAGGGGCGGAGGGTGTCCGGTTTGGGAACCACAGGATCTCATCTCTGCTGTTTGCAGATGATGTCGTTCTGATGGCTTCTTCAAACCGGGACCTGCAGCATGCACTGGGACGGTTTGCAGCCGAGTGTGAAGCAGCTGGGATGAGAATCAGCTCTTCCAAATCTGAGGCCATGGTTCTTGACCGGAAAAAGGTGGCTTGCCCTCTTCGGGTGGGCGGGAGTCCTTGCCTCAAGTGGAGGAGTTCAAGTATCTCGGGGTCTTGTTCACGAGTGAGGGACGGATGGGCGTGAGATTGACAGGCGGATCGGTGCAGCGTCTGCAGTGATGCGGGCGCTGTACCGGACCGTTGTGGTAAAGAAGGAGCTGAGTCGAAGACAAAGCTCTCGATTTACGGTCAATCTCGCTCCTGCCCTCACCTATGGTCATGAGCTTTGGGTAGTGACCGAAAGGACAAGATCGCGGATACAAGCGGCGAAATGGGCTTCCTCCGCCGAGTGGCTGGGCGCTCCCTTAGAGATAGGGTGAGGAGCTCAGTCACACGGGGGGAGCTCGGAGTAGAGCCGCTGCTACTCCACGTCGCGAGGAGCCAGCTGAGGTGGCTAGGGCATCTGATCCGGATGCCTCCTGGACGCCTCCCTCGGGAGGTGTTCTGGGCATGTCCCACCGGGAGGCGGCCCCGGGGAAGACCCAGGACACGCTGGAGGGACTATGTCTCTCGGCTGGCCTGGGAACGCCTCGGGATCCCCCCGGAGGAGCTGGAGGAAGTGTCTGGGGCGAAGGAAGTCTGGGAGTCCCTGCTTAGACTGCTGCCCCCGCGACCCGGCCCCGGATAAGCGGAAGAAGATGGATGGATGGATGGATGATTCAACCAATGTGAGTGGTTCTATAGATTAGATACAATTATATGTGAATGAGGGAGAATATATGCAGTGGTATTACTTTTAAACTTGTTTACACTTACGCAAAGTTTTCAAAATCCAAAAGCTGTAGATTCAATTCAATTCAATTTTATTTATATAGCGCCAATTCATAATAGAAGTTATGTCATTGCACTTTTCCTATAGAGCAGGTCTAGACCGTACTCTTTATAATATTATAGATGGGACCGGAAACCCAGAGAAGCCATAATTAAGATAGAGTGGAGAAAGAAATCTTCATGGCACACTGTGGTAATTCAGCCTAACATTTCATTCATGTGTGTGCTTACTGCTGCGTTGCCACAGAGTCACCAACAGTGATGGTTTGCAGTTAGAAACAGGAAGGAGGCTGGAAGGAGAGAGAGAGAGAGAAAACGTTTTTATTTTCATTACAGAAACCATCACCTCACAGTTAATTTCAATCCTAACTTTTTTTAGTGTGGGTCATTTATTTCGTCATTTCTTACCAAAGTGTTGGATTTGTGCCACCTGAGTACTAAAAATGAATTGTAATGCCTCTAGTGTTCTAGTTGGATAATAAGGTATTATGAGATCTTTAAGATACAATGGTACCTGACCATTAAGAGCTTTGTAGATCAGGAGAAGGATTTTAAATTATATTCTGAATTTTACAGGGAGCCAGTGCAGAGAAGCTAATATTGGAGAAATATGATCTGTTTTCCTAGTTCTTGTCGGTACACATGCCGCAGCATTCTGGATCAACCGGAGAGTTTTAAGGGACTTATTTGGGCAGCCTGATAATAAGGAATTGCAATAGTCCAACCTAGAAGTAACACATGCATGCACTAATTCTTCAGCATAATTTTGAGACAGGATGTGCCTGATTTTCGCAATGTTACGTAGGTGAAAAAAGGCAGTCCTTGAAGTTTGTTTCATGTGGGAGTTAAAGGATAAATCCTTATCAAACATAACTCCGAGGTTTTATATGGTGCTGCTGGAGGCCAGGGCAATGCTATCTAGAGTATATCTTTAGATAATGTGTCTCGGAGGTGTTTGGGGCCAAGTACAATAACTTCAGTTTTGTCAGAGTTTAACATCAGAAAATTGCAGGTCATCCAGGTCTTTATGTCCTTAAGGCATGCTTGAAGTTTAGTTAACTGGTTAGTTTCATCTGGCTTGATCGATAGATATAACTGAGTATCATCTGCATAACAATTAAAGTTTATGGAGTGTTTCCTAATAATATTGCCTAGAGGAAGCATATATAATGTGAATAGAATCGGTCCAAGCACAGACCCTTGTGGAACTCCGTGACTAACTTTGGCGTGCATGGAGGACTCACCGTTAACATGTACAAACTGAGATCGATCTGATAGATAGGATTTAAACCAGCTTAGTGCGGCTCCTTTAATGGTAATTACATGTTCCAGTCTCTGTAATAGGATGTGATGGTCAATGGTATTGATTGCAGCACTAAGATCTAACACGACAAGTACAGAGACAAGTCCATTGTCTGATGCAATTAAAAGGCAATGGTAAATGGACTGTACTAATATAGCACCTTTCTAACTGCTACACATTCACAGCAAGTGCCAACTGCTCATCAGTTGAAAGAAACTAATCATTCACACACACTCACAATACAAATCCTGCAATTTGGGGTTCAGTGTCTTGCCCAAGGACACTTTGACATGTAGGCTGGGGGAAGCAAGGATCGAACCGCCGTCTTTCCAATTGGTGGACGACCTGCTCTACCACTAACTCAGGTCATTTGTAATTTTCACCAGTGCTGTCTCTGTGCTATGATGCACTCTAATTCCTGACTGAAAATCCTCAAATAAATTATTGATATTTAGAAAGTCACACAACTGATTGGCGACTGCTTTCTCAAGGATCTTAGAGAGAAAGGGAAGGTTAGATATAGGTCTATGGTTTGCTAAAACCCCTGGATCAAGAGTGGGCTTTTTAAGGAGCGGTTTAATTACAGCTACTTTAAAGGATTGTGGTACATAGCCTGTTAATAAAGACAGATTGGTCATATCCAGTAAAGCAGTGCTAACTAAGGGTAAAATGTCTTTAAGCAGCGTAGTTGGAATAGGGTCTAAGACAGGTTGATGGCTTAGATGAATTAATCATTGAAGTTAGTTGAAGAAGGTCGATAGGAGCAAAGCAGTCAAAATATACAGTGCATCCGGAAAGTATTCACAGCGAAAATAAATTCATTATTTTCCTCTAAATTCTACAAACAATAACCCATAATTACAAAGTGAAAGAAGTTTGTTTGAAATCTTTGCAAATTTATTAAAAAAACAAAAAACAAAAAAAAAATCACATGTACATAAGTATTCACAGCCTTTGCTCAATACTTTGTTGAAGCACCTTTGGCACCAATTACAGCCTCAAGTCTTTTTGAGTATGATGCTACAAGCTTGGCACAGCTATTTTTGGGCAGTTTCTCCCATTCTTCTTTGCATGACCTCTCAAGCTCCATCAGGTGGGATGGGGAGCATTGGTGCACAGCCATTTTCAGATCTCTCCAGAGATGTTCTGGGTTCTGGCTGGGCCACTCATGGACATTCACAGAGTTGTCCCATAGCCACTCCTTTGTTATCTTGGCTGTGAGCTTAGGGTCGTTTAGGGTTAGGGTTGTCCTGTTGAAAGATGAACCTTCGCCCCAGTCTGAGGTCCAGAGCGCTCTGGAGCAGGTTTTCATCAAGGATGTCTCTGTACATTGCTGCATTCAACTCCCTCGATCCTGACTAGTCTCCCAGTTCCTGCCGCTGAAAAACATCCCTACAGCAAGATGCTGCCACTCTATGTTTTAAGACTATCTTGCCAGACTAAACAAGATTCTTCCAGGTTGTTGGAACGCCATTTCCTTTCAAGTTTTCGTGATGTTTACGGGTTTGGGGGTTATACCATGGAGCTAACCTTCTTTGTTTTATTATCTTCTTTTTTAGAGGAGCGATAGAATTGAGTGTCGTTTGCAGTGAGCCTGCAGCACTATCAACAAGATGGTCAATTTGGGAGGGGCTGCGATTTGCATAGGAGTCCTCTGTTTTATTGAGACATAACATTGAATTAAATGCAGATAGGATCGCTTCCTTGAATCTAGCCACAGCAATATTAGATAGACATCTAGAGTAAGAGTTTTTGCCTAATGGCGTGTAGTCCAGTAATAGCAGTTCAAAAGTTAGCGAAGGATTCTGTGAAAAGACTATTAAATGTTCAATTTCAATACCATATACCAGAACAAGGTCGAGGGTGTGGTTAAAACAGTGAGTGGCTTCATGTACACTCTGTCAAAAGCCAATCGAATCTAATAATGAGATAAACGCAGTACTAAGGCTATCATTATAAATGTCCACATGAATATTAAAATCAACTACAATAATTATTTTATCTGTTTCAAGGACTAAACTTGATAAAAACTCTGAGAATTCAGATAAAAATTCAGAATAAAGGACCAGAAGCGTGATACACTATAACAAATAGAATTGGCTGTCGTGTTTTCCAGGTTGGGTGTGAAAGACTAAGAAAAAGGCTTTCAAATTAGTTATAATGTAGGTTGTAGGTTTAGGGTTGATTAATAGGCTTGAGTTGAAGATGGCTGCAACTCCACCTCCTCGGCCGGTGCCTCGAGGAATGTGAGTAGTAATATGACTGGGCGGAGTGGATTCATTTAGGCTAACATATTCTTTATGACCCAGCCAGGTTTCAGTAAGACAGAATAAGTCAATATGATACTCTGATGTTAAATTGGTCACTAGTACAGCTTTAGATGACAGAGATCTGATGTTTAAGAATCCACATTTAATTCTCTTATTTTGTTGTGCTATTTCAGCGTTTTTGTTCAGGCTTTTATGTATAACTCCTCTTCTGTTAACTTTTGATTTTATTAATTTAAGTGGTCAGGGGGCAGACACCATCACTAAGGAGTTTTGGGTGGGTAACTGCTCTGGAAGCGCAGCGAAGCATGTAGGACTGCAACTCTGCCTCCTGGTCTCATTTCTGAGTTGTCATGGTTTTGGTCCACTAATAAAATCAGTCAGATTTCTGGCTATGAGAACTGCTCCATCCAAAGTGGGATGAATCTCTCCTAATCAGACCAGGTCTTCCCCAGAAAGTCCGCCAATTATCTACAAAGCCCACATCATTTGCTGGACACCACCTCGACAGCCAGCAACATGCAGCTAAACATGTCATCTGTGGTCAGGTTTGGCAGGGGCCCATGTACACCGACTAACTTTAGTGACCTACGATTGGCGTATTCGGGAGTTGTTACCGCCGACGTGAATAACAATCTTACTGTATTTACATTTATTCTTAGCCAGCAGTTTTAAATAGGATTCAACGTCGCCCACTCTGGCCCCAGGAATACATTTGACTATGGTCGCTGGTGTTGCTATCTTCATGTTTCTCAAAATGGAGCTGCCAATAATCAGAGTTCGTTTCTCAGCGGGTGTGTCGCTGAGTGGGGAGAACTTGTTAGAAACGTGAACAGGTTGGTGGTAAACCGTGGGGATCTGCTTAGGGATATGCTTCCTTTAGACAGTCACCCAGCCTCCCTGGTTTCCCGGCTGCTCGGGGGCTGTTGGGAGACGGCTAACAGGCACTACCTCTGGTCGGTCCGCACTGACTACTGGGGGCTGGCTAACTACAGCAGCTAATGATTGAGTTCCCATGGTGCGGAATCACCGGAGTATTAAACTGAGAATATTGCACAATTATTTTAAGTATTGCAGTGATGTTAATGGTCCAATGTCCAGTTTAATGACTTAGGGTCATATAGACTGACACTTATAGGGAGGAGTTAAAGAGTTTGATGGCCACAGGCAGGAATGACTGCCTGTGGCGCTCTGTTGTGCATTTTGGGGGGATGAGTCTTTCGCTGAAGGTACTCCTTTGTTTGACCAGCACGTCGTGGAGTGGGTGGGAGACACTGTCTAAGATGGCATGTAGTTTGGCCAGCATACTCCTCTCTGACACCACCAACAGAGAGTACAGCTCCACCCCCACAATGTCACTGGCCTTACGGATCAGTTTGTTGAGTCTGTTAGTGTCTGCTACCCTCAACCTGCTGCCCCAGCATGTAAGAGCATACAGGATAGCACTGGCCACCACAGACTCATAAAACATCCTCAGCATTGTCTGGCAGATGTTGAAGGACCTCAGCCTCCTCAGAAAATAGAGGCGGCTCTGGCCCTTCCTGTAAAGAGCTTGAGTGTTCTTAGCCCAGTCCAGTTTATTGTCCATGTGTACTCCTAGGTATTTGTAGTCCTCAACAATGTCCACACTGACCCCCTGGATGGAAACCGGGGTCACTGGTGCCTTGGCTCTTCGTAGGTTTACAACCAGCTCCTTAGACTTTGCTGGAGATGGTTCTGCTCACACCATGAGATTCCTCACCTTGTTGACGCCACACATGCTTGACAACATCTGAACCAAATAAGTTTATCTTGGTCTCATCAGACCACAGGACATGGTTCCAGTAATCCATGTCCTTAGTCTGCTTGTCTACAGAAAACTGTTTGCGGGCCAATTTGATGCAGTGTGTGGTGTATGGTCTGAGCACTGACAGACTGACCCCCCACCCCTTTAACCTCTGCAGCAATGCTGGCAGCACTCATACGTCTATTTCCCAAACACAACCTCTGGATATGACGCTGAGCACGTGCACTCAACTTCTTTGGTTGACCATGGCGAGGCCTGTTCTGAGTGGAACCTGTCCTGTTAAACTGCTGTATGGTCTTGGCCACCGTGCTACAGCTCAGTTTCAGGGTCTTGGCAATCTTCTTATAGCCTACACCATCTTTATGTAGAGCAACAATTCTTTTTTTCAGATCCTCAGAGAGTTCTCTGCCATGAGGTGCCATGTTGAACTTCCATTGACCAGTATGAGAGAGTGAGAGCGATAACACCAAATTTAACACACCTGCTCCCCATTCACACCTGAGACCTTGTAACCTGACACCAGGGAGAGAAAATGGCTAATTGGGCCCGATTTGGCCATTTTTGCTTAGGGGTGTACTCACTTTTGTGGCCAGCGGTTTAGACATTAATGGCTGTGTGTTGAGTTATTTTGAGGGGACTGAAAATGTATACTGTTATACAAGCTGTACACTCACTACTTTACATTGTAGCAAAGTGTCATTTCTTCAGTGTTGTCACATGAAAAGATATAATAAAATATTTATATGATAATATGAGGGGTGCACTCACTTCTCTGTGATACTGTACATGTCTGGTCTTGCTTTTTAGAATGCAGTCTGTGTCGCACAGTCGTGGTGTGCCGTCTGAAGGCAGAACCATTTTGGTGGCTGGATTAATGGTGTTGCACTGTTGAATACTAAGTTCTGGTGCTGCCAGAATAACCTCATATAAGTACAAGTACAAATCTGGGACTTGTTAGTAACGCGTGCAACTGATGAGATGTGTATAATGTCACTGGGTGCCTCATTGTTACAGTCGAGGCTTTTTGGTAGGAAAGAGGACATATTTCTCAGGTAGGGGATGTGATATGTTTTACACGCACACATGATATTGCATTTGTCTGTGACAAATGAATATACGCTATTCATGATTATTTTAAACTAACCTGATATATTGAGTTCTAAATAACTTGATATATGTTGATTGTCAGGGACACGCCAGGCTCCACTATCTCACAACCACAGCACACACCCTCACCAGAGTTCTAACCACACACCTGATTCTCATCTGCATCGCCTCAACTCCAGTATATAAACACCCTACTCACCTCAGTCAGTGTCTGGTCTGAGGTGACAAAACTCCCTGCCAAACCAGGCATTGTGTCGGACTCCAGCTTTCTGTGTGTGTGTGTGTGTGTGTGTGTCCACTCCTGTGTTCCTGTCTCCAATGTGTGTTTCCTGCTCCTGATCTTCGACCACAGCTAAACAAGGATGGTATCAGTAACCATCATCCACTACTCCACTCACTGCTTGTCATACCATTGTAAAAGAAACCATTTTTTCGTCCCTCCGTCATGATGCCGAGATGACGGAGGGACTAGAGCGGATGAAAAGGAAGCGCGCCACTATACGTGACGCTACGACCGAGCTGTTAACCCGTCTATTGAAAGATCACTGGAGGCCACGAGAGAGACCGTGAGAGGGCGAGTCAGCAACCTAAGCTCCGGATCAAATGCATCCCAATCCAGACAGACTGTTAAACTTCCCAAGCTAATGATAGCCAAATATGATGGTGAAATAAGCCAGTGGCAGGAATTCTGGTCTCAGTATGAAACAGCTATTTACGAAAATGATGCGTTATGCAAGACAGATAAGTTTACTTACCTCAGATCCTATTTGACTGGAGCAGCAGCTAGAACTATTGCAGGGCTCACAACAACAGATGACAACTATGATGCTGCAATAGAGTTACCCCAGACCCGTTTTGGGAGAAATGACATTGTGATTAGTGCCCACATGTCTAAACTATTGAACTTGACTCCTGTTAACAGATCTTCTGATGTGGCTGCGTTGAGGCACTTGTATGATGAATGTGAGATCCAGATACGCAGCTTGGAGTCATTAGGAGTTCACAGTGACACTTATGGCTGCTTGCTATGTCTAGTGCTTATGCAGCTCATCCCAGAAGATATAGCATTAGCCTACACCTGCAGACCGGAGTCGACCAACGAATGGAAGGTGCCTGAGCTGATCCAGTTTCTACAGAACGAGGTGCAGAGCAGAGAACGGGCGCTCCAGCTTACCAGACCCGGCCACACTATGAAGGACCTTACTCCAAACAACAAGCCAACAGGGAGGACGTACTACGCCGGTGATGTTAAACCCAGAAAGTGGAACGTCCCATCGGCGACTGCTTTGCACACAGTTAACAGCGCACCCCAGACCTGTGTGTACTGTGACAGTAGTAACCACACACCAGAGAACTGTCCAGACCATACAGTAGGTGCACGCAAAGAAAAACTGAGAAAACTGTGTAGGTGTTATGTATGTTTAGGACCAAAGCGCATAGCAAAGTACTGCAGAGCTAAAGTTTCATGTAGCTTATGCAACTGCAGACACCACCAGTCAGTTTGTGAACAGTCAGAAGCTAAGCCAGACGATGACCCTACCAACAGTGGGACTACTACAGATGCTGTGTTGTCTTCTGTGACTAGTCCTGTAAAGGTTAAGACAGATACTCAGAACACAGTACTGCTTCAGACAGTTAAGGCATGGACTGTAGGCCCAAAAGAGAGAAAGATAACTCGCTGTCTGTTAGATGGAGGCAGCCAGCGTAGTTTCATTCACAGAAGCGTAGTCAAAGCACTAGGGTTGCCAGTTGTAAGGCAAGAGACACTCAACCTCCATGTTTTTGGTTCCACCTCTCCTGTAACAGAGAAATGCAATATTGTGAGAGTTCAGCTTGAGAACATGTGGAACACTGAAAAGAGACTTGAGATAGAGGCAGTAGAGACTCCTCAGGTGTGTACAGCTCTGATTAAGGTCCCGAGCGAGCCCATTCAAACAGAAATGAAGAAAAGAGGGCTGCAGCTTGCAGACTTTCCACTAGAGGGTGCTAATGACCAAGAGTTGCAAGTGTTAATAGGAACAGATTTCTACTGGCAGGCAGTTACTGGTAAGGTCCAAAAGGTTACAAACTCACTTGTAGCAGTTGAATGCATTTTGGGTGGGCTTTACAGGGGCCAGTGGCTACCTCCAGTGTTACAGACACCACTTGCATGCACATTAGTTTGACTGAAGACACCCAGATCTCTAAAGAGCTACATGCATTCTGGGAAGTGGAGTCCTTGGGCATAGTCAACAGTCAGACAGAGAGCCCAGAGGACTCGGATGTCCTACGAGACTTTGAAAAGACAACCACATTTGAAAATGGCCGCTACCAAGTAGAGTTGCCATGGCGAGCAGATAAGACACAACTTCCAGACAACTTAAGGGTAGCAAAGAGACGTTTTGAGAGTCTTGTGAAAAAACGGAAAACTGATGCAACCTTGTATGCCAGGTACACCAATGTTATACAGGACTACCTCCAGCAAGGCATTTGTGAGGATGCAATAGAGGATACAACAGTGGCGGAGAAACAAGAGTGAAATATTACATGCCACATCACGCTGTTGTACGAGAAGACAAGGCCACAACAAAACTTAGAGTGGTATTTGATGCATCATCACATGAGGAAGGTTGTTCATCACTCAATGACTGTTTGTACACTGGACCCAACCTAAACCCAAACCTGCTGGACGTGCTTATTCAGTTCAGACTGCACGAGATAGCATTCACTGCAGATATAACCAAGGCTTTTCTCCAGATCTCTCTTTCAGAAAAGGACAAAGACGCTGTTAGGTTCCTGTGGCTGCACGGACCTCCAACTAAAGACTGTAAAAATGAGGTACGTGTCCTGAGAATGAACAGAGTAGTTTTTGGAGTGTCTCCCAGCCCATTCTTGCTCGCTGCCACAATAGGAAAACATCTCAAACAATTTGGAAAAAAAAAACAAAACAACCAAAGGCAGTACAGACACTCAGAGACTCTTTGTATGTTGACGACTTCATTTCGAGCTCACCAGATGTGCAGGAGGCTGTACATGTGACAACTGCAGCAAAGGACATTCTCTGTCAGGCAGGCATGAACCTGTGCAAATGGGTAACCAACTCATCTGATCTGAGAGCAATGTGGAAAGAAAAAGGAGTACAGTGCACTGGAGAGTCAGAGTCCTGTGGAAATGTGCTCAAGGTTCTAGGACTCGTGTGGAGACCAGAGGAGGACGATTTTGTGTTTGATCAAAGAGGACTAATGAACATTTGACCCCATTGGGTTTCTCACTCCCTTTACTGTTAGAGTGAAGTGCCTTTTTCAAGAAATGTGGGAAAGAGGGCTCAGTTGGGATGAACCATTACCCACTGATTTGACTGACAAATGGGAACTGTGGTGTGCAGAGTTACCACTGCTCCACCTGGTGGCCATTCCCAGGTGGTACCACATTGAGATCCAGCTAGACTCACACACTGTAAAGTTGCATGTCTACTGTGATGCAAGTGAAAAGGCTTACAGTGCTGTGGCATATCTACAAGGACAAAACAAACAAGGAGAGACTGTTACAAGTTTTGTGGCCTCAAAGTCACGAGTTGGACCACTAGAAAATGACATTGCCTCGTTTGGAGCTGATGAGTGCACTTGTTGGAGCGAGGTTAGGACACAGTTTTCTCAAACCACTGAACATGGAGAAGAACCAGCTAAACCTGTGGACGGACTCGATGATCACTCTTCATTGGATCCGCAGCTCAGCACAGCGGTGGAAGCCTTTTGTGGCCAATAGAGTGACTGAAATACAAGGGCTCACGAACCCAGAGTTGTGGTCCCACTGTGCTGGCAAAATGAACCCTGCTGACTTGCCTACAAAAGGTCAGCATGCACAGAGCCTTATTGAGAGCCAGCTATGGTGGAATGGATCCACTTCACTGTCTACAGCTGTAAGGGAAACGGACATTGATGAGAACTATGTGGTTAATGAGGTAAACACTGAGCTGAAATCACAGTATCAGACTGTTGTACAACTTACTAGCACAGAACAAACTGAACCTCTGTTAAACTTAGAGAAGTACAGTAGACTTAAAACTGTGTTAAGAATAACTGCATGGGTCAAACGGTTTGTTATTAGTACACGGTCCAAGCAGAAGGTTCAGGGAGAGTTAACTGCAGAGGAGATTAATGTAGCAGAAATGTGCTGGGTAAAGGTGACACAAAAGAGCTGTTTTAGTTCTGAACTATTCCAGCTAAGGTCAAGACAAGATGTGAAAAGAGACTCAAAAATCAAAGACTTGAAACCTTTCTCAGATGAAAATGGTCTACTATGTGTTGGGGGAAGACTACAGAACACTGACTTTAGTTTCAGAGAGCAACACCCCTGGGTATTACCTACAAATCACAAATATTCAGAGTTACTGGTTCAGTCATGTCATGAAAAGGTAATGCATGCTGGTGTAAGAGATACTTTGATTCAAGTCAGAGAACATTATTGGATTTTGAGGCATAGACAGCTTGTAAAACGCATTGTTTCAGGTTGTTACATTTGCAGAAAACTAAAAGTAAAGGCAGCACAACAGATTACTGCTCCTTTACTTCGAGACAAAGTGACTGAGTCCCCTCCATTTGAAGTTACAGGGGTAGATTTTGCAGGACCCTTGTATGTTAAAACTAGGGGGCAGTCTACAAAGGCATACATCGCTCTTTTTACATGTGCGGTAACTAGAGCTGTGCATTTAGAGTTGGTGTCAGATCAGACAACTGAAAACTTCCTCTTAGCTTTAAAAAGACTCATTGCCAGACGAGGGCTATGTAGGATCATTTACTCTGACAATGCTAGGACATTCAAAAGAGCAGACAAGGACTTGAAAGGACTATGGCAAAATATTAAAGGGTCAGAGCTCACAGAGTTATTTACTGACAAGGGAATCACTTGGAAGTTCATTGCTGAGTGAGCAGCTTGGTGGGGGGGCTTCTGGGAGAGGCTTGTGAGATCTGTGAAAACGTGTTTAAAAAGGGTACTGGGGAAAGCCTCATTGAACTTTGAAGAGCTAACAACTATTCTTGCTGAAGTTGAGGCAGTGTTGAACTCCAGACCTCTGTCGTATGTACACAGTGAGGCTTTAGAACCACAGCCACTTACCCCTTCTCACTTTTTGGTTGGTAAACGCCTAACTTCACTACCACCAAAGACTGTACCTTCTCCATTTCCGCTAACAGCAAACAGTGAGGAGCTGGGTCGAAGGTGGAAATACCAGCAGAGACTTTTGACCAGCTTTTGGAACAGCTGGCGCAGAGACTATTTGATAGACTTGAAATCAGCCCACAAATGTGAGACTCCTACACCTACTGCACTCAAAGTAGGAGACACCCAGACAGACCTGGAAAATGGGTAGAATTACAAAGCTTTTTCCAGGTATGGATGGTCTTATACGTTCATGTATTGTTCGCACTCCTACAGGTAGTTTGTTAAGAAGACCCATTCAGTTGTTAAACCCTCTTGAAATATGTTGAGGTATTATTCGTCCGATAGGTGATGAACAGCTGTTCATCGGGCAGGAGAATGTTGTGACTTATTTGTATTTAATAAGTTATGCAGTTGTAAGAAAAATGTATTTTACTGTGAAAGGTGCGCAACAGGATGTAATGTGTGTGTGTCCGCCATCTTCACTAAAAGAAGAAGTTCACTGTGCTGCATTGCAGCCAGAGTTCAATAAAAAATGTGAACTCTTAAGTTCCAGCAAAGACATTCGCCTCTGTTGTTTGAAAATTGTACACTTGAAATGATTTTAAATATCAGAAATACTTTATTGATCCCCGAGGGGAACTCTTTTGTTACAGCTGCTCACTATCATGTCAATGCACACAGGAATAGAAGTACTAAGCAAATCAAAATATAATACAGCTAAGATAAATTAAGTACAAAGTGGATATAAGTATAAAGGCTAAAATAAGTGTAAGTACAAAAGTGGATTTACAGGTTGATAAGTATGTATGGTATAATACAATGTAAGTAATAGTGCAATAATGAGCAATGAATGTCAAGTGTAGCAGATTAACCAGATTAACATTGTTTTTCATGATTTAACTTGTGGAAATGTCTGTGCGTGTGTGTTTTTATATCATCAAAACAGATACTATAAGTGCCTCACATACTCCAGTGACAAGGCCTATTGAACAACAGGTGTCAGAGGAAGTCGAGACACCGATTGTGATATTTGATACTCAGGACTTGGGTCAGTATTTCTATATTCAAATATGTACAATGTAAATTGTTTTTGTTTGAAATAACATACTGTTCAAGATATTGAACTTGTGTAGGTATCTGTTTTCTATATGCTTAAAGGCATACAGGAATTTCAACAATCAGACAACAACCCCGCATACAATTCCAGGTCCATCATCCCAGACCATATGGATCACATATGGATATATCAGTGCCAGGATTGGAATTCCAGACAGCCCAAACCTGAGAGAGGCAGCATTAATACTAACTCCAAGTCTTCTACTTCCTGAGTCTGCATCCGAAGAGCCTCCAGAGTTACTGAACTGGATGGACACACAGATTCAGTGTTGGGGTGCAAGCAGTTTTCCACTGGATACAGACATCATCACATAGTAACAACAGAAACAAAGCATCACACCATTTGGTACAAAGTTCAAGACGTAAACAGCCACTTCAAAGCAAGACTTATGCATGTTCACAAAAAGAACACCAAGGGTTGGTAAGGCATAGCAAGACACAGCTAGGTGTATAGAATAACAAAAGCGTTGGTAGTAAAAAAAAACTCCAAGAGGCTAGCCCTTATAGCTTTAAAACAGGCAAGAACATGCCATAAAATTAGAAAAGAGATTTCTAATCTTAGAAGGGATATACGCCTGATGAACACAAAAACTGGTCTAATTCTTGAAAAGTTGGATCTATAAACATAGTGTATGATCAAATAAGTCGTGTCTGATATAGCTTACCCTAATTTCATGTTCGATCATGAGTCGTAAATGCTTACGCAAATCAAAACATGGAAAACACTGCGCTATTGTAATCAGTGATGAGAGTGCTAGTGATTATGATCATGAATCATCACACTTTGAGAGGCTTTAAGATATGGAGAATGAAATAAATCGCTATATTAGTGATTCAGACAGTGAAGAGAAATAATCTTGAAGCATATGAAGCATCACCCACATTCGAAAAACTTTACTATATTGAAAATAAAATTGACATATTAGATGAGGATGTAGAAATGACACCTGCTCAGAGTCGTGAGCTATTGCAAAAAAATGGGTATACTGAAAAGAGATGCCTCAGAATTGATCGAACCAAACAATGGCTCGCAAACAGATCAAATGGGGGGTAGCACAGACAATACAAACAGCCAGACCCCAAATCCAAAAAAGCTCAAATAGAATGTAATAACATACTGCAAAAATTATTCAGTTAACTAACTGAACGTATAAGACAAGCGAGTAGCATGTGCGATTTTAACATCACAAAGAAAGTTTAATGGTATTAGTCATCCTTTAAACTTGTCTAGTATCAAGTTGAATAATTTGGAAACAGTTTTGGATGTACTAAAACATCACTTAACAGAAATTGACGATTTTTCATCAAAACTGGCTGTGCCAGACGGTATTTTAAATGTAGTTTTGAGAGGTCCATCAATGTCCAGTAACATGTGCGCGATGTTAAATGCTGGTGATACCCACAATGCCGAAACATTTACGAACAAAATAGACGATGTAATGCAAAGTAAAAACGCAGTGTGAGACACAAATTAGGGAACATGCATTATAATCAGATAATTCAAAAGAAAAGAGCATGTCTCTATGTCCCTCCAGAGAGACAATAACTTGTGCTTCTCCATATGTTCAGCACGTTACAAAAACCCTGACATGTCTGAAAATGAAATTCAAGAACAGGCGCGACAAATCCAAGCAGATGCAGGATTTAGGTCGACCCACAAAGTCTCGCTAGCAGATGTGTCAAAATTTAAATGGCATACGCGTGTTATGATTCTTGTTTTTCATCACAATCACGGTACTAAAAAACTGGATCTGTACTAGACCCGAGAGCAACCACAGGAAGACACATTATGGCTTTATCTGTACAAGGACCATTATTACATGATACAAAACAGGATTTTGTGACTGTATCTGTCTGAAGAGTGTCATAAGCAGCAGGATTTGAATGACATAAGCTGCCCAGATTGTGCGGTGCATTTACAGATCGACTTCTTGTTTTAACAAACACAAAAACGTAACAGAAACCTAACATCACAAAAGATCTAGTCTGTGTGATCAGGAAAAATTTAGGCAGCCAAAACTACATGTTCATGGCGCACAACGCGTCAGGATTTGATAATTACATCATACTGGAAGACTTCGCCAATCACCCCGAGACTAATTATGCGCAACAACGTATACAACAGTGGCTCGATTCTTTCAGTTTCCTTCCAATGTGATTGAGAGCTCCCGAAGCGCTAGGCTTCGAAGATGCCAAAAAAGGTCATTTCCCACACCTATTCAACACAGCCGAGAATGCTAACTATGTTGCTCCGTATCCAGATCCATATTTTTATAGATATGACATGTCTGACAAAGATGGGGCAACTTTCATGCAGTGGTACAATACAGTGCATCATGGGGTATTTGATTTCCAGGCTGAGCTTCAAGCATATGGGATCAATGATGTTGCGTAAAGCGTGCATTATGTACCGTGAAGCATTTGTCGAGTGTACCATCCTTTTGATTACACCACATTTGCCTTATGTTGCATAGCTGTTTAAAACACAAGTCTTGACACGCTGGCATTGAAATATGATGGTGCTTACATCAATCAAAACTGTCATAGTTAGCCACTATGCCCACCTGATCCTTTTGTACTCTTGTGTATCTGCCCTCCCTTGTTTCCTGGCTGTCCCCTGTCCGTTGTTGTTTGTGTAAGTGTGTGTGTGTCTGTGTTCTGGGCTGGCTTCCTGATCTCCCGTCTGCGGTTGATTACCGGCACACCTGATTCCCATCATCAGCCGCCACCGTTTATCTACTGGGCTCATCCATGCTACCAGCGCCAGATCGTCCTCGTACCTGTGTATGCTCTACACGAAACGGCCTCAGTACATAAGCGAACTATTAAAGTGTTCTTGTTCTTACCTTGATGGTAACCTCGTCTGTCTCTGTCACAGATTCACGCTCTGCTGGTGATCACCGCCCCAGTCTGTCCTCGGATCCCCGAGACTCCCATACTACGCCAGCGGCCACGGCATTCTTGTCCTCCGACCATCGGACTCCAGTACCCGGCTTCACAGGCCCACCGCCTGACCAGCCCAGCCTTCCACCACGCCTGCAAGCCCGGAACCAGCTCCCCTTACCTCCGCTCGAAGCACCGCCATCCAGTCTCCGACCTGGCCCAATCGAGTCCTCACGAACTACACCGGACCCTTCGTACTTCCTTGACGATCAGTACAATAAAACTGTTCTAAACTTTATCTGCTCTGTCCGTGTGTCCTGCTTTTGGGTTCCAAGTTCGGTCTTACAACAAAAACAAGTCTTTCTCTAATGCATCTATGCAGTGGCTTGAATTTGAGGCTTTCAAAAACAAGATAGAAATTTGACATGCCCTCATTCATGGTTAAGAACAAATTGGATCATATCATGTTGATGGATTTTGTGAACGAGACAATGTATGCACGGCCTTTGAGTTTGCTGGTGGTTTTTTGGCACAGCTGTCCAAAGTGCTACAGTCCCAGACATAAAAATTCTCTAAACAGTATTGCATTTGGGGTTCTTTACAGACAGTTTAAAGAAGAAATACAAGCTCTTAGGCAGACACACAAACTCCACGTACGGGTGATGTGGGAACAAACCAAAAAAGAGACCAGATTCTGCAGGACTTTTTGAAAAGTTACAAGATGCCTGAAAGGCTCGGCCCACAAAAGGCACTGTTTGGGGGCCACACCAACGCTTACAGACTACACTACAAAGTTGCTGAGTGTGAGAAAAATGTATTGCTATGACTTCACCTCATTGTATCCAACTTTGCAGGCTCGTAAAAGCTACCCAACTGGACATCCTAAAGTAATCTTAGCTTAGAACTGCAGATTGATGAGGTTTGGCATTTTGCAGAGAAGAGCAATGATCTGTTCAAAGAGTGTGTAAAAACCTTTCTACAGCGAAAACAGGAGGCTTCAGGTTACTCTAGTAAAATGAAGAATCCAAAGCAAAATACATACAGGACTACTATGATAAAGAGGGCTTTTGGCTAAATTCAGAAAAAATAGCTGTCAACAAAGCTGTGTAGTATCCACTGTTGCTCAGCTCTTTGTGGGGTCGTTTTTTTGATGCGTGAAAACCAGGCTTCATGCGAACTAGTGACAGACCCTGAGCAACTTGCCCGCTACATGTTTAGCAATCAGTATGTCAGACAGTTTGTATTTGTATCTGATGTTGCTCTTGTTCAGTGGAGATACAGAATGGCACAGGCTGCTAAAATTAAAAACAAACATATTTGTCAGAGCCTTTACAATGGCTTATGCAAGACTTATGCTTTATGATTTGATGGACAAGCTAGGGGAGAGATGCATCTATTCTGACACAGTGTTGTTTTTATGGTAAAGGGTGGAGATTGGGTCCTAGAGACAGGCCCCTTTTTAGGGGACCTAACTGATGAAATTAATGGAGACACCGGAGGTGATTACATTGTAGAATTTGTGTCTGGTGGTCCAAAATGTTAAATAATGTGTACGAGTTTATGAATTGTGACGAGACATCACAAAATATAGTGACGATATAAGACACAATAGTGAGGAATAAAAAGGCATTTCAGCTAAAACAGATCAGTTGTTAAAAGGTTTCAAGTGGTGTACACCAAACGTTTTGTGTTCTCTGATCTGACAACCTTACCCTACGGCTATAAAAAGGGGTGGTAGAGAGCATGTTAATTTTGATTTTAGACTACAGCATCCATTTAATCTAATTTTATCAGGGCCGTCAAATAGTGGAAAGACTTATTTTGTAAAAATGTTGAAAAACCGATCTAAAAATATTAAACATTGTATATATTTATTCATGCTGGCAGCCATCGTATGATGATTTGTTTAAAATTAGAAATGTGGATTTTATTGAAGGTTTGCCTATGTCTTTATGTGATGATGCATTGTTACCTCTAAATAAAAACAATGTGTTGATTATTGATGATTTAATGACTGCAGCTAGTAATAATGTTGAGGTGCAAAAAGTATTTACAAAGTGTGTGCATCATAGAAACTTGAGTTGTTTATATTTGGTCCAAAATGAGTTTTTTTTTTTTTTTTTAAAAAGGTAAAGCCAGCAGGACAATCAGTCTAAGCATAAATTATCTTGTTTTGTTTTAAAAACCCCAGAGACAAATACCAAGTCGTGCTACTGGCAAGGCAGATGTTTCCTGGGCAATGTAAAATTTTGATTTTTGTAAGAGTTTTGATGATGCTGTGTTTTTTGATAAGTGTTCCTTATGGGCATCTATTGATTTGATTGGATGTCTTGGCTATATAATCAATCATCTACAGCTCAGAACTGATCGGCTTTCTGACCTGGCTGTTGTGTATGTGTCTAAGAAGAAATAAAATCATGTCCAAACGCATCAGAAGAAACTTGTCTTTATTGAAAATTTTGCATGGAGCATCTCCTTCTCAGACAAAGAATATCATTAAATCTGCATCCCCAGACTTTATTTTAACATTATGCAAGATAGCATACAGTGTTTAAAAAGGAAAGGTGCCTTTAAACAAATCACAGTATCAACAATTAAAAAAGAAGGTGGGGATTAGACTAATTGCTAGTAAAAAGGTGTGTGTCAAAGAAAAAAAAAAGAAGTTGATTAACCAGTTCGGAGGATTTCTCTTGCCTCTCCTGAGTACTGCTGTGCCCTTTATATTGAGTCTTATTGCTTCAAGACAGAACTAGAAGACCATGGAGTATGCTCAAAACATGTATCTAGTGCCCCAACAACAACTTGATCTTTTAAGAAGACAACCCGTCCCTGAGTGTATTTGAGAGACGGCGAAAAATGAATTGGATCGTGCTATTAATGTTACGGACAGAACAACCGGAGACAACGGTGAAGAGATTGAGTGAGTTTATTTATACACACACAGGGAATATGAGTGGATGAAAGGGGTGAATGATACCGTCCCTTATTTCGCTGATGGCAGAAAAGTTCTGGAGTTGAACTGGAGAAACACAAACAGGAAACCGGAGACACACAGGAGCCGGAGCTGGAGCGACACACTCGGGGAACAGGAGATCTCAGGAGTTTTCTGGAGTCGAGATTCGGGGATCGGGGTTCAGAGTGGCGGTAGTCTTGACGTAACGTCGTGGGTGAGTCCGTGGAGTATGGAAGGTAGGACGCGTAGCTCTGTCCTTCATACGAACGAGACCGGACCCAGACTGAGGTGAGGAGTGGGAATTTATGGAGGAGTAGAGTGGCTGATTACGTGCAGGTGTGTACTAGGTGACAGGTGATAGGAATTAGTAATCGGGTGAGGGAGTGCGGTGTGTGTAGTGTAGTGGCTGGTGAGACCATGACAGGTTGTAACAATTAAAGACATTTTGGAGCAGAAAACTGAAGATATTCATCTTCAGTTTCTAAGAAATATTCCATCGCCTTGCAGAGATTTCTCACTATGGACACTTTGGACAAAAAAGAACATTACTTAACTAAACAAGAAGAATTTGTATTTAATGGAAATATTATGAAAGGCTTGCATGTGTATGATTTGATAAGAACTGTTACTGCTGCTCACAATATGCCCGACAGTCACCGGCCTACAGGATGGAACGAATATTTACAATCATTGGCTATGCTGAATGTACCTAAAAGTCGAGAAAAATTGAAAAGTATAAAGGAAAGACATCCGATGCCCCTACTCCTCTTATTAGCAGAGGGAAACGGCTAACAGAACTAATTGGATACATTTTTAAATGTATGAAGAATGTTGCATAGACTCACAATCTCTATTAAGGAGGCCAGAAAATTATTCTGGAAAATGTGAGTATGTAGACGGGTTCCCAAAACTGTTTAAAACAGCGTTTTTAAGATACTTTCCAGTGGTTAAATATAATTGATGATATTCCCTAATGGCATTACTCCTAGCAAAAAAAGGCTTTGAGGGGTATTGCTGTCCATCAACATACAATAAAAACATTTATCATAATGATTAAATGTAAATGGATTACGTGCATAACTACCTTTAAACGTAACTTGATCTACAAATCCTACGGCAATAAATGTAGGTACTTATCCCAAGAATATATTTTCTTGATTACAAACTTGATTTCTATGTAGTATTACATACATATTTCTATGTATTCCTATATAGAAAAGTATTGTTCAGATCCAAATAGTCCTCTGTGCTTGTTGGGACACAAAATTCTATTGGCGCAGAGTCCGATATGGCTGCTAGAGGGGGCATTTCGATGTAGGCGCATTTCTCAATACTTGTTTGTTTCAAAGGCACCATAAACAGATCTAATTCTGATTTAATACATTCTTTCGACATATTATATACCAAAGCCATTCCTGCTACAATATATCTCTTGTCTTACAACGTTTTGCCAACTTGCTTCTCCTTGCTTATTGTATTTTTCCTTGTCTTAGTATTGCTTTTCTTATTTAATATTTGGCGACGCCTCTTTGGTTGAGAACTCCCCCTATGTCCAGGCGGATGTTTTATTGGTTGATGCGATGTTGCCATTATTCCTGACCCCTCTTGCTGTTTATTGCTATGACTCATGATGTTGGTGTTGCAACGGTAAATCCTTTCTTGAGCAGGGGATATGCAAGTCTAAACAAGCC
Source organism: Siniperca scherzeri (assembly GCA_027580175.1). Taxonomy (NCBI): domain Eukaryota; kingdom Metazoa; phylum Chordata; class Actinopteri; order Centrarchiformes; family Sinipercidae; genus Siniperca; species Siniperca scherzeri. The sequence goes on along the minus strand of CM050842.1, from coordinate 32,720,426 downwards.
ACGAAAAATACCCCCAAGACCAGCCCCATATTGAGAACAATATGGGTTTACCAGTGTATCCTGGTAAATCACCACCCACTTGCGCTGTATAGTACGCAATGTAATTGTCCGTATATGCATATACAGTTGATACACGGTCACTTCTTGTCTAAAAGTGATGTTTTGCCGGTCAAAAGTGTAGTTTTATAATTAGTTTTCCGTATGTAAAAGGAATATGTTGATTCTGATCTGACTTGAGAGATATTTTGATGGTATCAATGTGTGTTTTACAGACCCTAAGGTAGTGTGGTCTGTCGTACGTCCTTGTGATCATATGATTGTTTGGTCCTTCAATATGTATGATTCTTAAAAGAGGTACATAACTGTGTCCTACAGTTTGATATTACACTGTCCTCAAGGGTTTCAAAGACTTCTCCAGGTATAAATCCCAACATTTGTGCAAGTTTTCCTTTAAACGTGAATTCCAGGTCTCTTAATGGTGGAACAGACACTCTGTTTGTGATGGTATTGTAACGAAGTTTGATGTGATTCATATTGTTTATAGATAAGCTGGTGTTTATTTCAGTTATTAACTGTGGCATGGATGTATAGAACCCAGGCGTCGTGGTTAAACAGGCCCGCTTGATTTTTGTGTCGAACACAACAAAATCTGCATTTTTTGGTAAAACGTTTTTCTAAGTTTTTGGATATTGAATTTCTATTAATCCCACTTCATAAGGTACTTAGGTGTTCTGAAATTTGCTATTGTGTTGTTGGGGTAAAATAATGTAGAAGAATTGCTACATTATGTAACAGATATCCCTCCCCATCTATGACAAAGAGTAGTCTCAGTATGTAGTACGCTTGAAAAACCCTACGGTAACTGAATGACCTGTTTTTCTGAAATCCAAGAGTTAAATTTATCTGGCCTCCCACCCTTTTGACTAGTACCATATTCCGACCCTGTCTTCTCTTTCTAGATAAGATCTTTTCTATTTTAAACGTTTTATCTTTATCCACAATAACTTTTAGCAATTCTGGTTCATAGAAGGTCCCCTGTAATACCTCATCATCATAATCTTTTAACCTATAAACAGGGGGACTACGCGGTACACATTCCATTACAGTGAAATATTCGGTATCAGTATAATTTTGCTCATAACCCTTTTTAAAAGGTCCTCTTAATTTTGAAATTCTCACCGTATCACCAACTTTATATTTAAAATGAATTAGTCCTTTGTCTTTTGTTTTATATACTGTAGGTTGTTAAAAATAACATGACAGTTGTCTTTTGTTACCTCACATGGTTCCAGTTTAGTACTACAATGATAACTGTGATTGTATGAGCTAACTAAGTCTTGCAAAATGTTTACAGAACATTCAGAATTAATGGCCGTTAAATAATGCCACATTTTAGTTTTCAGAGTCCTACTGAAACATTTGACCACAGAGGCCTTAGTCTCATTTGATGTGGTGAAGTAAATAATTATATTATTTTGGATTAATGTTTCAAACTCTTTGTTTAAGAATTCCTTTCCTTTGTCTGTTTGTATTTTATGAGGTATTCTACCCTCATCTAAAACATCTTTAAAGGCTGCTGAGACACATCTACCACTTTTATTTATCAAGCACCAAGCCCATGCGTATTTTGAAAACACATCTATACATGTTAATAAATAATGTACCCCATCATTTTCTGAAGACTAAGCTGACATGTCCACTAGATCTAGCTGATGGGGTATCATGATCAAAGTAGTCCAGAGTGTCCAAACAATTGGCATTAAACTGTCTCTCTTTGCAGGTATCGTCTCCTCGTCTTTCTTCAGGAGAAAGAAATGTCAAATTTCTTTTCCCCAACTCTTTACCAATGTCATCCACCCAGGATTTATTGCTGCTGTCATCCTGGGATTTTGGAAAATAATTAGCCATGTTGTAAGTTGGCGGCACATCACACCAGGCCTCACACCTGAACAAAAAATATGCCAAATTTAGAATAATCGAAATATTCAACATTTACATTTTTTCTTTCTTTTTTTGTGTATCCTTCTGCACAAATGTTTAGAACAGGAGAGGTGTAGAAGTTTATCAGGCTGGGTTGGTCTGGGCAAATGCCAGGTTCTGCCCGCTCCGGTTTGTTCTCCTTATCAGCCTCTGGAGTCTGCTCATCAGAGGGTCAAAAAGTTTTCTTTTGAGACCTTCATAGCGCTTATAAGTCTTATACCATCTGAATAATGTATCGATACATGAGAAAACATCAAGGGTTCTCTCCCAATCTCTCCACTGGACTACAAAACCAGTGGTAAACCATGTCTCCCATTCTTAAGATGTAATGGGGTAGAGTTTATCCGCGTCAGGGGTGCCCGTCCGAGCCTTTTGAACAACAGAGTTATCCATGCATAGTCTGAAAAAGATGGTAGACCTCAAGGTCTGTTTCTACACGATAGTTCTGTCCAGACAAAGATCCACCCCAGTGTGCTGTGTACACCCCTTTTGAGTTACTTTACTCTTTACAAATTTTGATTCTGAAATGATCCCAGTCTCTGGCAAAAAAAACCCCAAAGGTGTGGTGTAGTTCAACAAAGGAACATTTCATCAGCTTCTCTTGTGTAAAGATATACTGCTGCTTGGTCAAACAAGTATCCCAATACCCTAAAATCTTCCACATCCCATTCATACTGTGGAGCCCATGCCTTTTGATCCAGAAAATCAGTCAGGTTTTTAAGGGACTTTTTCTTTCTAGGAGACATAAGCAGATCAGCATCAGCAAGATTTATTACCTGTATTCCCCATGGCCATGATGTTGACAGAATCAGTGCAAAATGGAAAAGAAGCATGACAAATCAATCACTCAATCGAGATACAGCCGTCATCCAGAATCAATGCAAAAATCTGTCAAAATGTAGCAGCCGTCGTCCCACAGTCACTGTTTAATATATGATCTACCCCCACAACGACGCTGTATACTTGTACAAAGTCAAAGCCACTCCCAAAAAACACTTACACCAATTTAACAACATCCCTGCCCATACTGGGGATCAAGAAATGGTCTTGGGAGGGGTCGGGGTTGTGAAAGGAAGGTGTGACTGGACATGTCCGCACCCCAGACATGCACACTCAAGGATGCTCATGCACCATAGGTCATATGTTGTACGTGAAGGTCATAGGGTCATGCACGTGCATGTGAATGTCATCAGTTCCCCATACGCGTGCACACAAATGGTCCCCCTTATATACCATTTAATTTAAAATGAAACTGTTATTACATGTAGGTACATAAAATTTAGGATTAAATGTACAAGCACTAAGTGATTTATTAAAATTTGTTTGTACAAAGATAAGCATGTGACATTCGAGTCATCCAACTGCTGCGGGACCAGACACTTAACAGCCCTACACAGTTGGTGAAGCAGCTGAAAGAGAATCACGGGAAGGAATGGTTGAACCAGTTAGGCCAATACCTGGAGGAATGTGCCAGCTTTGTGGACCATGCCAGTCTGTTCCCAGTGACCTGCCAGGAGCCACCTGAACCCACAGATGAACCCACAAAAGGTGTTAAGCAGTGGTCAAAGAACTATTCAGATTTTTATTTAAATAAGCATAGCAATACCACAGCATAAACTACTATAATAATATTATATTATTGGATCGTTACTGATTCTGCCACTGGTGTTAAGTTCACATAAGGTAAACTAATGATAACTAACATTTTCTCAATTAGTACTTTCTTCTGTCTGTCAATTCAGATTACAAACAACTTGGCTCGGATGGGCAAGGGGACTGCGTTCTGGATGACCTATGTGTTCAACGAGATTGGCCAGATCCTCATAAGTGTATTGTGCTGAGGAGGGAGCAGGTCTTGACCTCATGGCGGTGGAGCTCATGAAGAGGTACAGCCAGACTTGTGTTGCTCCCGCAAATGTCCTCTGCGTAGACTGGCACTGCTGCGTAGCACAAGGTTTGGAGAGTGGCCTGATCTCACAATCAGAATTGACATATGGTATTTCATGCATTGTTGTGCAATGCAGTGACCGAGCAGCTCAGGCAGGAGGGTGTCAGAGTCAATTAGTGTTGGCTTGGTGGACAAGCACATCATATGGAAATCTGGCCTTCTACTCAGGGAGAGGACACTACCAACCACCTTTTCGATCAGCTGCTGCAGGAGCTCATGACAAAGAAAGAGACCTCCTGGGTGTCGCTCTGCTGGACAGGGTAAGGATGGAACACATCTGGCGTGTTCAGCAGCGACATATCAGGTGTATTAAGAATGTGCCTCTGTACACTGAAACTGGCACCACTACCAAGGGGGGCATCATCCTCACCAGGCATAGGTGTGCCAGGGGTTCCACATCCCTGGAATCCTTTCATTTGCACATGCAGAGATTAATTCCAGGTTGATTACAGTCCCATCATTTCAACTGATCATGACAATTACATCTTTAAATCTATCATATGATTCTTTTCACTAAACCACTGATATAGCTATCATTTTAGGAACCAGTGCCAACAGCTTACAATTTCAGCTGTACCTCCTGGGAGGTCTCAGCAGGTGCAATCAGGACAGAGCAGCTGCATCAGTCACCAGTCAGCCAACTGCTCTGCTGACCTACGCAGGGGATGTGGTTCACAGTGTCAACAACTTGAAGGTTTTTGGAAGATATGTCACCTCGTTTCAGCCTCCTGCCAAATTCACTGGTACATCCTGTTACTGTTATTATTAAAATGAATTATCTTTCTGCAGAAATTACATAATTTCTTTTTAATTTGCATTCCTTCTTTTTTAGGAGAGCTAATTGGTGTGGACTACGTGCTGAGGCAGATAGGATAGCCTTAACACGCAGGCCTGCTGTCCAGCCTGTACAGCCCTCCATCCGTAGAATTGAGGACACAGACCTCGATGAACCTCAGCAACCAACAGGTCAGCAATATTTGCAATTTAGAATATCATGATTAGTCCAAAAAGAATAAGGCATGTTTTTTTTATTTCAATAGTTACTCACATAAGCCTGTTCTGTGAATAAGGAAAGACAGCCACTCTCACAAGGTGGTCACTGATCTTGCAGGACTAGCAGGATACAGCAGCTAATCTTTAGCAATGGAGCAGTAATGGAGGACACTTCCCTACAGTTGGTGGAGGTAAATCAGACCACATTTAAGCAGTGGCACAAGCGCAGGGTGAAGAGGCAAGATGATAGGCTGGTGTTACAGGGAATACACTTGCCCTGTCCAATTCCTGTAGCTGCTGAGGCCCTACCACCGGGAGATTCACATACATAGTCTACCTCAAAGTACAGAAGGACAAGCAGTTCAGAATCAGAAATCAGAATCAGAAATACTTTATTGATCCCCAAGGGGAAACTCTTTTGTTACAGCAGCTCACTATCACGTCAGTGCACATAGTCAGTGAGTCTTCCGCTGAAGGTACTCCTTTGTTTGACCAGCACATCATGGAGTGGGTGGGAGACACTGTCCAAGATGGCATGTAGTTTGGCCAGCATCCTCCTTTATTGAGTCTGTTAGCGGCTGCTACCCTCAGCCTGCTGCCCCAGCATGCAACAGCATACAGGGTAGCACTGGCCACCACAGACTCATAAAACATCCTCAGCATTGTCCAGCAGATGTTGAAGGACCTCAGCCTCCTCAGAATATAGAGGCAGCTCTGGCCCTTCCTATAAAGAGCTTGAGTGTTCTTAGCCCAGTCCAGTTTATTGTCCATGCGTACTCCCAGGTACTTGGAAACCTCTACAATGTCCACACTGACCCCCTGGATGGAAACCGGGGTCACTGGTGCCTTTGCTCTTCGTAGGTCTACAACCAGCTCCTCAGACTTTGTCACATTGAGCTGCTGATGGTTCTGCTCACACCATGAGACAAAGTTCCCCACCACAGCCCTGTACTCAGTCTCATCACCACCGCTGATTCATCCCACCACAGCAGAGTCATCAGAAAACTTCTGAAGGTGGCAGGATTATGTGTGGTGGCTGACATCTGTGGTGTAGATGGTGAAGAGGAAGGGAGAGAGGACAGTCCCCTGAGGAGCCCCAGTGTTGCTGACCATGCTGTCCGACATACAGTGCTGCAGACGCACATGCTGTGGTCTGCCAGTCAGGTAGTCAACAATCCAGGACACGAGGGGGTCATCCACCTGCATCGCTGCCCGCTTCTCACCCAGCAGGGCTGGCCGGATGGTGTTGAAAGCACTGGAGAAGTCAAAAAACATGATCCTCACCGTGCTTGCCGGCTTGTCCAGGTGGGTGTGGATGCGGTTCAGCAGGAAAATGATGGCGTCCTCAACTCCCAGCCGGGGCTGGTAAGCAAACTCAAGGGGGTCCAGGAGGGGTTTGACCATGGGCCGCAGCTGTTCCAGCACCAGTCTCTCCAGGGTCTTCATTATGTGGGAGGTCAGTGCCACCGGTCTGTAGTCCTTGGAGCCACTGGGACGCGGCGTCTTCGGCACAGGAACGAGGCAAGATGTCTTCCACAGAACAGGGACCCTTTGAAGACTCAGGCTCAGGTTGAAGACATGTTGAAGGACTCCACATAGCTGGGGGGCACAGGCTTTTAGCACCCCGGGGCAAACTCCATCGGGGCCTGCAGCCTTGTTTGAGTGGAGTTTTATCAGCTGTCCTCTCACCTGGTCAGTAGTCAGGCACACAGCAGAGGTTACAGGCGGGGGAGGTGGGAGTTGTCAGTCTGAAGAGGGCCGTTAGCCTGTGAGCCAGTTGAGGGGGGAGTAGGACTCTCCCAGGAAGATGGAGGAGGGGGGAGCAGTGGATACAGAGGAGTCTGAGGGCGACAGCAGCTGAGTTAGAGGGGGGATGAGCAGGAGCCAGTGTGTCGAATCTGTTAAAGAACACATTAAGTTCGTTGGCCCTGTCCAAGCTGCCTTCAGCTCCTCCTCTGCTGCCAGTCGGTCTGAAGCCAGTGATGCTCTTCATGCCGCTCCAGACCTCTCTCATGTTGTTCTGCTGGAGTTTCCGCTCCAGCTTCCTCCTGTACTTCTCCTTGGCCTCACTGATCTTCACCTTCAGGTCAGCCTGGATTGTCCTCACCTCCTCCCTATTACCATCAGTAAAGGCTCTCCTCTTGGCATTCAGGATGTCTTTGATGTCCTTTGTTACCCACGGTTTGTTATTTGGATAACGATGGACCATCTTAGTTGGGACATTGCAGTGCACTTAGAAGTTAATGTAGCCAGTGATGCACTCAGTGAGCCCATCAATGTCCTCTCCATGAGGCTCACAGAGTGCATCCCAGTTTGTCACTTCAAAACATTCCTGCAGTGTCCCAATTGCGTCCTCTGACCATCTCCTCACTGTCCTTGTGGTCGCAGGCTGCCTTTTAACCAGAGGCACATAGCAGGGTTTGAGGTGAACCAGGTTGTGGTCTGACCTACCCAGAGGGGGGAGCTGTATGCGTCCTTAATGTTAGCATACAGCAGGTCCAGTGTCTTCTCCTCTCTAGTAGGACAACTCACATACTGGGTGAACTTAGTCAGTGTTGTTGAAACACTGACATGGTTGAAGTCACCCCAGATTAATATGAGTGCACTCGGGTGTTGAGTCTGGAGTTGTGCTATGGCGGAGTGAATGGCGTTGCACGCCGATGTTAGCAGAGGGGGGGATGTAAACAGCCACAACAATGACATGTGAGAATTCACGTGGCAGATAATTTGGCCAGAGTCCCACAGCTAACAGTTCAATGTCCAGCCTACAGATACTCTGCTTGATATTAGCGTGACCAGGGTTACACCATCTGTTGTTGACCAGAACAGCAAGCCTGCCACCTTTCCGCTTACCGCTCCCGGTGTGATCCCTGTCGGCCCGAACAGTCTGAAAGCAGTCGATGGAAACGTTATGATCCAGGATATCCTGATGTAGCCATGTCTCTGAGAAGCACATCAAACTACACTCACGGAACTACGTCTGACTCCGGGCTAACGCCGTTAGCTCGTCCATTTTATTCGCCAGTGATCTCACGTTGCCCATTACGAGAGAAGGCAGACATGGCTTAACTCTCTTGTTCTTAAGTCTCTTTTGTCTGGACCCCTCTCTCTTCCCTCGCCGCTTCGTTCCACCTCCAGATCTCAGTGGGGACATTGGTTGTCCTGGGCGCCATGCCGCTCGGCTTCAGCGCGATCAGCTGTTCCCTGGTGTAAACAATGCAGCCAAACAGCTGATCTGCAGCGGTGCCCTGACCGAGTAGCAGGAGAAGAAGTTCCACGGCGAAAAAAGTACCAAAACACTTTCTAATCTCATTTTCGTAAAGAGCATAGTTTAAATTATACTTACACACAAGTTACTCAAGTTTGGAAGAAAAAGGAAAGCTAAAAGTTAGAAAAAGTAAGACGACAAGACGGAGCTAAGGCAACAGGCAGCATGCACACTACTGTTACTAAGAGGTAAGCCACTGCTGTCCCTTCCAATGTCCCAGCAGCTGTTCCACCAAAGAAGCAGCTTCTCCCAAAGCCTCCCACCCTGAGCCCTGCCCAACTTTTTGTGTCATCTCCCATTCCTCCTGTCCTCTTTGGTTTTCCCTAAACGATGTCTTTTGTTCCCATACCAACACAACACCATTCCTTGCCCCAAGTCCCTGGTACCACACCATCTCCTGCCACTACTTCTGCTATATCTACTCCTCAAAGAAAATACTCGAAGAAGGTGCAGACTAACACCTGCTGTGTTGTCAGTACAGGACCGCAGAAGGACACTGCCAATAAAAGGCACGATTTACTGCCCCTCTACAGGAACTGTGTCAAAAGAGGAATGGCTAGAGGCAATGAGAAAGTTCACAGCTCTGTGAACTCATGTAACAGGAAGGAACTGACTTTGTAATGCAGAACTGAAATGTACATTAATTGATGTTATGTTTAATCAACGATATAAAAGGAATATGAAGTTTTGATTTAACATGCTGATTTTGATGGAAGAACAATAGGAATTGAACTGACAGGAACCGATTACACAAATCCGCTAATCCTTAAAAGATATAGATGGGGTGTCTGGAGTCTCTTAGTAGATAATGACCTGAAAAATGATAATATGTACACATCTAACCAGTAAGTTAATCATAGCTTGTAATAAGAGAACATTGAATTGCCAACTCTGCCTGGCGTGCACACACAGTGTGTATGCCTGTTCGGGGGCTGTTGTCCCTCTCCTCTTTTCATGCCTCTCAGGGGGAGAAAGCAAATACACATTCCTGTGATACAAGGAACACAGACCTGTATTGACAGTGACATGTATTGGCACTGACATGTATTGATATTACTTACTATTTAATTTGCGCATAGTTATAAGTATGCATATATATAGATATACATATTACATATGTATGTGTATTGTCATAATAACAGATGTTGTAATACATGATGTCCTGTTCATTCATAAGATATGTGAGGTGTTTGGTATCTTTAAGCAACTGGAGGCCAAGATTTTAAATATGGGAGCATTTGACATGTTTTAACTTTCTTTAGAAAAGAGCAAGAAATAATTAAGACAGGATAGATTTAGGGTGGGGGAAGTGAAGTTTCGAACCGTTGACACCACACACAGCTGCCCCCTTGACAGACTATAACACAGGAAGAAGCCCAAAGATCAATCATCTCTCTCCGTCTTTGCATCTCGTTTTGACTTCTTTGGGTTCCCTATCTCTGTCTGCAAGCGAGCCACACCTAACGTGCTGAAGGCCAGCATCTAGCCAACTCTGAGAAAAAGAAACCTTTTACAAGAAACCTGCTCCAGTTTGGCTGCTAAATGCCTGCGTTTCTAACATGACAGAAGTTAGAAAAGTCAGATCTGGACAAACACTGGCAAACTCTGCCACCGCGTCTCCAGCACACCCAAGTAGGGATGTGTGAAGATGTTATAATTCTGCTGCCTGCTAAGAAAGACAGCCGACTCAACCCGAGTCGCCGTGTGGGACCAAGCGCACCCGAGGATGCCCGAGAGCTCCAGGGAGCTCCGCACGAGAATTGACATGGACCATCCGCTGCACCCCCCCCTCCAACGCAACTTCTCCCCTGACCATCTGAACCACCAGGTGAAACTTTACTTTTCCTGTGATATTGAGGTTGATGCTATCGACTACTAAGAGTAATTATGAAGCGATAGGTCATAAGTAGGATCTCCCATCGCTATAGAAATTATATTGAATTGCTTCAAGTATTTCACTTGTGCTTTCCAACAACCTCTCAGCTGCTGAATGGTGCATTAAGGCGATTTAACAATGAAGTTTTCACCCACTTGGAGGTCTCATTGGTGTTTCCACAAATTATTACATCTTGCCAAGATATCCTTGACTGCTTATCTGGTATACAGTGGTCCTCCTTCAGTTATTATTTGTTCATCTCTCTATTCATTGCATTTATTCATTCATTCATTACTTATAGTCTAATAATAAGGTTTTTTGTTGCCATTTCAGCAAAGAGTAATTCCAAGTGCACAAAATGAAAATCCTGCAATACAAAACTATAAATATTCACTATACATAGAACAGCAACAGATATAAAAATACAACAGTGCTAGTCACCCTATCCTGTCTTCTGAATTTGGCCACAAATTTTCATCCACATCACACCTTATGTCCTCTCTTGTAATACAGTTGGGAAAGGATATTTTTGCATGTCTTATCCATCCCTGGCAATCTTCTGCAGATATGTCCAGACATCCAGCATCCATTGTGGACGGTGGTCATAACCTTTCCACCTCCATGAGGAAAATAATTCCTCTATGGGGTTGAGGAAAAAGAGGTGGAAGGAAAAGTAAAACCATTCTGGGACGGGCTCTAAACCACTCTGTGACTGGAAGAGAACGGTGAAACGCTACATTGTCCCATACAATTACAATATGTTCTTGATTCTGCCTCACTTGCGCCAGGTGAGGAAAAAGGGCAAGTCTTTCAAGGAATGAAAAAAAGGGGATAAGTGTCTTAATTAGGAGTTTATGCATTTTTATTTTTTATGTTAGGTTTTGAATGTAAGTTTAACGTGCAAAATGGAGTGTACATATACAGAGTTTTGGTGGTGGTTAAGTTTGAGTGAGACAACAGTTCATGAAATTTGAAAGATGTGGTTAGTGAACGCATTTTGTGTAAAAGTGATCCACAGTTTAGTGCACATTGACTTATGCGGTGCTGACTGTGTGAAGAGTTTTTAAAAATTTAACTCATATAGAGAAATGTGACTTAGCAATTGTAAAAAACTGTAAGATATGAGTTATGATGCGTCACACATTGTTTGATTCAAACTGTTCTTCATTTAAACTACTGATAATCAGTGAGAGCTTAATGGCTTTGGGATATCTGTAGCCTTTATGGCCTTGAAAACGCAGCAGAACAATAAATTAATGCCTGAAAACCAAAACATCCAAATATTTTAACTGGTTTATTTACTAAAATGCCAATTTTTCTATTCACAGAATGTGTTGTCTTGCAAAGCTTATAGTATTGGACTTATTAGAAAATTTGTTAATACATCCATAACACAGTCCAAACTCTTCAACACTATTCAGTCTACAGTTTGTACACAAGCTTACATTTGGCATATACATTCTCTTCATAACATACATTGACATATTCAGGATTCAGGACATTCCCCACTCCCTTGGATCAGATTATTATTGAACAACATAGCTTGAAAAGCAAAGCTGTGATTAAGATCATTAATCAAGGCTGCATTCCTTTAAATGTGGCAGTTTCAGGGCCTTCATAAATGTTATTAGTAACAGCTGTGCTTTTCCTGCTAGGACAGGTTCAAATGTCTGCTATGAAAAAGGTCTATATCATTAACTGCTGTTAGTGTTGTTGTTGTTGTTGTTTATGTATTGTTGGAAGTGGTTTTGTCTTTTTGGGTGCTGTCAGGAGTGTGGGTCTTGTTGGTGGTCTCCTTGTTTGACTTGGCTTTCCAGTGGATGATGCAAACAGCCAGCACCATAATCAGCAGCCCAAAACCCACAACCACACAGTACCAGTGGTGAAAGAGAAACCAAGAGGAACCTGGATATGAAACACAAAGAGAGACAATGAAGCTGAGGCTAAAATTACTATTACTTGATATTTTGAGAGCTGATTGTTGAAGCTGTATTTAATAAAATCACACTGTATCCACATATAATCACACTTTTCCTGAAAACAGCCTACAGTCTATATTTCACATATTGAGGGAGACATCTCCTGGCCCCAAAAGGTGACTTTTTGATTTGTTGTTTGGACTGTGCAGCAATTTGGGAACTTCTATCCATACTTTTTCCTATAAAATACAATCTGAACTTTCCACATAAAGAGAAGAGCATGCTGGCCAAAGCCTGGGGATGCCTGCTAGCTAGATGGCTACTACCACTGTCAGCCTCATAGAAGGAAAATTGCAGAATTTGAGGGAAGGCCATTATACTTCCTACAAGCATTTGCGCATGACAGAAGAGCTAGGTCTTCCTGACAGGCTTGATTGCCTTAATCACATTATGTAAATTTACTTTGATTGTGATTGGTATGTAAACTTGTCTGAATAAGTAGTGTCTGAGTAAAACTGAAAATTTGAACATATGTAAAAGGGCTTTAGGTGGTTGAAAAGGTCTCTTTGTGTGCTACTTAAAGTTTTGCTGTAACAAAGTGACCACAATGCAAAATATATTCTCTTACCTTGAAGCATGGTTCCCCTCCCAACCATTAAACGTGTGTTCACTTTGGCAATACAGTAGTACAGCCCCAGGTCTCTCTCCTCAACACCAGTGATCCTCAGTGCCAGAGATCGGTTCATCAACTCCATTGAGAAACGAGGGCTGAGCTGAAACTCTGAGAAAAAAGTTGTAGTCAGTTGAAGGCATATCAAATAATACTCACTGTTCTGTAATTAGAATTAGAATGTTTCCATATTTGTTCAAATCAGCATTTGAAATAGTGTGCTACCTTGGACTGGTCGTCCCTCTCTGAGGCTGGCACAGAGGACCACAGTGGGGGTGAGGTCTGTGTTGTGCTTAAGCCATGTTGTATCATAAAGGTAGGAGATATTACAGCCCAAAGTGACTGTTGAACCAAACTGGACATGTTGGACCTCAGCAGCAGCCACAAACAGCATCCAAAAAGCTGCTATAGTGATAAACCCTAGAGTGGATAAAATGGACATCAGCTTTACCAATGTATGCTGAGTTTGATCTTACAAATATGTTTGATGCAGATTTAAATAACATGAAACAATTCCGTTTCAAAGCTAACAAATTTTGGCTACATTGCATTACATGACATTACATGTATTTAGCTGATGCTTTTATCCAAAGCGACTTACAATAAATGCATTCAACCATGTGGATACAATCCAAAAATTACAAAAATCATACAAGTACATCAACTTATGCTAAACTGTTTCAAGTGCTACATTTAGAAATAATAAGAGATGGAGAAAGAGTTTTCAGTCTGCGATGGAAGATGTGTACAGTTTCTGCTGTCTTGATGTCGATGGGGAGCTCGTTCCACCATTGTGGAGCCAGAACAGCAACATTATAAAGCAGGGTTGGGGATATCCCTCCTGTGTCCTTGAAATTCCATTTTACTCCTGAGTCTGCAGTCATGCTAACCCATTTTGACTAAACATTACTGGTGCCTTTAGAAAAAAAACATTTCCCACTTGAAATCATCATCTCACTCAGTAGATGGAAAACTTCTCACCATTGGCCAACATATTATCTTAATTGTGTTTTACCCTCCGTCCTCTGGCTCATTTCCCTTAAGTTTTAAGCAAGCCCTAGTGTGTTGAAGAGGTCCAATCTGCATCTTAGATCATTTTTGACCTATCCCAAAATTGTATTTTTTTTCTATTTCAATTTGGGTTTCATTCATTTTATGGTACCAAAACAGCTCTTGGTAAGGTTAGCATTGATGATGCAATGATTTACTACTAGCTGCTGACTCCCCAAATTTGAATCCTCCTTGATCCATATGCTCTGCATTTGACACAGCGGACCACTCTATTTTAATCCACTGCCTTGAAAAACATTTTGGCATCAAAGATTCTGCTCTTGATTGATACCACATTGACAGAAGTTTTTTTTGTGGCAGTTGGTGGATCGTCCTCCTCCATAGCCCCCTATGATAGCTGTCTGGGGTCAATCTTAGGTCCCCTTTTTTCTCTATCTCAGACAGTACTCAATTATCTCTCAGACTTAAATCTCATGAATCAATAATGAAAACAGAACCATCCTGCTGCTACAAACAAGCTGTGATTGTGTCATTGTAATCATCACTCACTGTCTCATGTCTGTCTCTCCATCTGCCTAACTCAACCTTCATCTATTATAAGTGAAAAAGGCAATTTCCTCACCTATTAACCAAGGTTACTTTCTGCCTGTCTATCCAAAATGATGGTATATTATAGAGTACATTTATTACTCACCAACAAGAATCGCTGTAATCCAAAAAGACTTCATCTTCTTGTATCTTTAGTTATTCCTGTCCTTGATGGTTGTGATGTTATGGTCTAACAAACCACATAGACTTCCTTTTTAACTGCCAAGACACTGTTTCCACTGAAGGCCCACTTCTCTATTTTTACCCAGTCTCTTTACCTGTAACCTCTTTCGGTTTGGCTATGAGAAACATTTTCGATTTTACCAAGCTTCAAGCAGTAATAATTTGATTTTCATCTTTTACTGTATTTTTTATTGTCTTCATTGTCTATGTAATTGGTTTTATATTGTTTCACTTTTGTTTTAAAGTCACTTTTCTTTATCATAAAATCTTTTTGTATGCATCAATCTCAATCTCCTATTGCCTTACTGTTTTTGATATTTCTACTGTCTTAGTCTTATAGACACTGGAAAGCACTGGACTGTACTAACATGAGTATAAGGTGCTATACAAATAAAGACATACTGATCAGTTGAAGTTTGAATGCTGATTGTCTGTCAATGCATCCAGTGTAGGCTGACTTCACGGGAAGTAAAAACCACAAATAACAGGTCATCTAAAGTCACATTTTCCCTGGTGTGAGGAGCCAAAAAGTGGTTTTATTAACAAATTAAAGAAACAATTTACAGAATATGCAACAAAAGTTCTGGGCCCATAAAAGAGATAAGTTAAACATCAAAACTATGGCTATGATAACTTAACAAAAACTGAATAGAACTGAAGAGACAAAACTAACCTAACAAACTGACAGGGAACATATAAAGGGAACATATATAATGGCTGATCAGACAATTTTAGCTAAGTCATTAAACTGGACATTGATCATTACATCTCTGCAATACTTGACATAAGTGTGCAATATTCTGTGTTAATACTCCTGTGCAATATACTCTTTTCAGTTTAAAATTCCCTATTTATTGATATTGATATTTATTCATACCTCTATTACTGCTGTGCAAAATCCTCCGTCTCATTATAATCTTAATAAGCTACACTTAACTTGGCAGTTCATTCACTATTACCTTATACCGTATTATTATCATCAACTGGTAAACCCACTTTGTACTTATTTTATTTTATACGTTTACCCACTTGGTACTTAATTTATTTACTGACTTGTATTATAGTGTATTGTATTTTTTTGCTTAGTAATTCTTTTCCTGTGTGCACTGACGTGATAGTGAGCTGCTGTAGCAAAAGAGTTTCCCCTTGGGGATCAATAAAATACTTCTGATTCTGATTCTGAAAAAGAATAGCAGGGATTATGGGAAAAGGAGACCAAAGGAAGGCACTATTTTTCTCAACATCCTCAGATTAAAAGAAACAGTTATTTTTCTGGAACCAGAAGAGATTCTGTTAAAATTTGCAGACTGAGGTTCGGACACTGCGGGTTAAATCAATACTTGCACATTATAGGAAAACATCTTACTGGATTAAATGAGTGTGGAAGTCCTGAAACAGTCAAGCATGGAATATATAATATAATACTGAAAGGAAAAGTTTTTAAAAGAGATTGTCAAGCCTTTTCCATTAAATTTTACTTTGGCCAAAATGAGAATCACCAGCTGATCACAAAAGCAGTTTTACAGTTCCTGCATGATTCAGGGTTATATGTGAAATATGAAGTGATTGTGTCAGTTAAAGAAGAATTTTGTAGGAGGAAAGCTTGGAGATGTAAGATCGGTCAGGATAACAAGAAGTGGGATGGTTATCATTGACTGTGTATCAAAGAGTCAGAGAGATAAAGCCCTGAAGATTTGTGCATTTAGAGATTATAGCAGTGTGAATTGCTTCCCACTTGGAGCAGAAATAAAGAAGGGAGTAGTAAGCGGCATGCCACTGACAGTAGAGGCAGAGTCTCTACTGTCTCACATAAAGATGTGTGTGAGGCAAGAAGGCTGACAAGATTCAGAAAAGGGAAGAAGGAGGACAGTAACTCTGTGTGTTTGACGTTTGCGGGGGAGTTGCCGGAAAGAGTGTATGTAGATTATATGTGTTACAGGGTGAGGACATATGAGAGAACTCCTCTCAGATGTTTCTGCTGTCAGGAATATGGACAGGTTGCTGCAGTATGTAGAGGAGGCAGAAGATGTGGGAGATGTGGGAAGCACAACTGTAAGTGGAGAAAGAGGAAGCAAAGTGCCTGCACTGCGAAGGAAATCACCATACGGGATCAGCACAGTGCCCAAAAAGAATTAAGAAAGTAAAAATGAATAAGATCAGAGCAGAAAAGGGATTGTCATACGCTGAAGCTGCTAAGAGTATGGAGAGAAACGGTGAAATGGTGGCAGTGCAAAAGGAAAAGGAGCAGAAAGGAAATGGAGATGATCAGAGCATCAGTATGGACAAGAAACGATTTCTGGCATTTATTGCCATGGTTATAAATTGTGCGGCTGAAATAAAGTGGAAGTCGGAAAGGATTAATATGGTGCTGGACGCTGCAAGAAGGTTCTTGAATGTTGTGGACATATTTGGAGAAGATCTAGATGTTACACTGAGGGAAGGAGAAGCACCAACTCAGACAATTGGGTCTGGGTTATAGAATGGACTATGGCATGGGATCACTTTGGGTGGACACTGTAAATAGTTCACACTGTGAAGCTGTTACAATCCAGTAGGTGGCGGTAATGCGCAATTATGGATGCCAACCGCCATAAAACGCAACAGAAGAAGAAGAAGAAGAAGAAGAGGAAGAAGAGGAAAAAAAAAAAAGCAACAGCAACTACACTTACACTTACACCTACAACTACAACTACAACAACACGGAGCTTACATGCTGGACAGAGAAGCATGAAGGGAACCTAAGCAGCTCTGCTGGTTAGTTTACGAAAGTAACAAGAGCAATGACGGCCACAGCTGTTGGTGTACAAAAACTGCTTCGCTTTTAAAACTATCGGATTGCGGAGATAGGGAGACGCCGGACGAAGCGTTCACCGGTGAAACGCTGGTTAGCTAGCATTAGCATGTTTGTTGGCTCGCTACCTGTCAAACCAGCTGTCAATCTGATTAGCTCACACTTGTTATGCAACCAGTTTAAACCGGGGGGATTCTGCAGGAAAAAGAAGCGCCCCAACAAGCGTACAGTCCTTGTTGGCGTAACGTTAAAGCAGTCTAATGAAACCACAACAATTGCTGTCATCTTCACTCAGATGTTGTTTTGGTTGCCATCTGACTAACTAGCATGCTAGCGTGATAAGTTAAGCTATCTCTGAGACGTATTTAATTTGAGTAACATGAGATAACTTAAGTAATATTCCTCACTTGAAGCCACGTAATTTCGTGACAGTTGTCAAATTCTGTTTTAATCTCAAAGGTGTAGTTGTGTCATGATTTGCCAAGACAACAGCTTGGTGGAGGCTAGGCTAACGTTAGGTTTTGGGTGAGCAAAGTATTTTGTGTTTAGACCTACCCATACGTTTACTAAACACTTGTTTTCAACACTCACGCCAGCTTCAGTAGGTTGGTTTGGTGTATTATGTTTTATCTCGCACTGGGTCAGTTTGCAAACTGTGGTCAAATTGCTTTAGTGGGTCCTTGGAAAGATCTTATGAGATCGTCCAGTAAAATAGGAAATGTTTCTTGATCAGATTAAACACACGGAAATTATAGGTTCCTCAGTCAGCTCCATACTGCTATAATTTTTGTATGTACAGTCAGTGCATTTACATATCAATAAAACAACAAAAATCTTGCTGTATGGAAGAAATTTGGTATTTTTGGGATACTAAATATCAATTATCATTCAGACTATAGACTGACATAGGGTTGGGTAATATGGATCAAATCCTTTAACATGCTAAATGTAGTTTATAGAAAAATCTATATATATTGTGATATAAATGTGTGATAATATAACACATTGGAATATCTGTTTTTCGCAGAATTGATATCTGACAAATCAAGGTATGTATGACCTATTGCAGTGTTCCTGTAATATCTGCTTTCTGTTGTAACTATTCGTTGCCCATTGCTCAGGAGACAAGTATGTGTACAGCACTGCTACATTCCTCATTGGGGGAAAGTGTTAATGAACCTCTGGTTGAATGAAACACAACAGACTGTTTGCCTGCACAATCTCTGTTTCAGGATGGCAGGAGTGTTTGACATAGACTTGGAGACTGAGGACATCAGTGATACAGAGGTCTGTATCCCCCAATCTTTAATTAGACTACAGCTGATCAGTTAATACCTCAAATACACAAGAATGAGAAAACAATTACTCTGTGTCATAGTTTATATCTGGTTTATACACATTTTGACCACATAATACTTCTCTGTGGTATACTTACACAAGCTGATACAAGTCAACCTTGGATACATTGCAATGAACACTTTAATTCTTAAATGTGGAACACATCTGTTTGTGTTTTTAAGGGGCATTTGGCTAAGGTGTACAATACTTTAAAATTTTGACTTACTATTATAAGTTTGTTTAACCTCACTGGCTTGCTGTTTCCCATCTGTAGGATGATGTCTGTGACTTCACTGTGACAGAACTAGAGAAGTAAGTCAAATTTATCATTAAATCTTTAAAAAAAAAAGCATGCTGATATAGTACAAAAATGTATTTCTACCAATATTGCTACTTTTCTGTGTCATGCCCATCCCAGTGTTCAGACAGAGGAGGTAGAGTTGACCAGTGAAAGTGTCAACAGAGACAGTGAGAGAGTTGGACCTGACTGCTTTGAACTTCTTACTGTGCTGGGGAAAGGAGCCTATGGCAAGGTGTGTATGTGTGGTTGTGTATCATGTTGTGCACACTGGTGTATACATATACCATAGACCGTATAAAAGAAAGGGACGTAGCCACCGTGACATCACCCATTGGTTTGTGGACTACTGATTCGAAGCCTCGAGTTTGGCATTTTGGCCATTGCCATCTTGGATTTTTGGAACCAGAAGTGACCATATTTGGACGAGAGGGTGGAGCTAGCTAGCTTGGTTAGCAAGGTGCATCTGTAATTCACATTCAATTCATAGTTATAATATTAACTGGGATGCTAATTTTGGCTAGTGAAAAAACAGGCTTGAAACAAAATGTAGCCTACTTACTGGAAAAAAATGAACAGCTGACTCAGAGTGTTTTTTAGTACAACCGAACGCTGAACAAGACATTTTTAGGCAACCAAAATGTTACAATTAACTTTCATGAACTGAAAACACACTGTGAAAGGGTCAAAGTTCTTAGACGAAAACATTGACAGCGTCCAAAAACAAGTTCACGGCTAATTAAATGTACACATTGCAGTGGATATGCATTGCTTCTATCCTGATTGGCAGGTCGCCATGGTAACGACTTGTCAGTCAAAGGTATCCAAGCCCTAAAGCATACCCTGCTATATCGCCTATTTTACTCTAAATGGGACCATAATTTACAAAATGAACATCATGCTGTATTGAAGAAGGCTTGAAACTAGCAATTGAGACCATAAACTCATTAACAAAGTGTTTACTGAGGTAATAAATCAAGTGAGAAGTAGGGTAATTTTCTCAGACTTCTATACAATTGAACTTCTTTTTGCAACCAGTGGAGTCGCCCCCTGCTGGTCAGTAGAAAGAATGCAGGTTTAAGGCACTTCCCCATTGGCTTCACTTTTCAGATCCTGATATACACCTTTGACACCTTTTTAAGGTGACATCTTTAAGGTACACTCCCTTGCTTTCCACAGACATTTTCCCTTGTGTTTTTATTTATAACTACTTAAAAGTAATCCCAGAAGACAGCATGAAGTAATATTTTCATTGTAAATGTGCTCTAAGATGTATTGATGTTTAATGTCAATTGAACAGAAGGAAAATAATTTATCAGCAATGTGGTATTTCTAATTTGTGGAGCAGCCAATATCGATACTTCACTGGGTAGGAGTGTCCTCATCATAATTTGCTACACCCCCGATTCCGGTAACATTATGCCATGAAAATAACTGTCAGATAATGTCTGACATATAAAAACAAAATATTAAAACAAAATGTTTTTTCTCTCTTTTTAAGGTTTTCCAGGTGAGGAAGGTTCAAGGTTCTCAGATGGGGAAAATATTTGCCATGAAGGTCCTGAAAAAGGTACTTCATCACAGCCCACAGCTTCCTCCTAAGACACAAATTGTAGGATAAACAGTACATGAAGTCGTTCCTTTCTTCCATTTATTCTTCATGCTTTTCTCTCCAAACAATCCTTTATCTGCCTCTCATTTCTTCCCTTCCTTCTGTTAGTCCTCCTTTCTCTCCTACTCTTTTTTTTTTGTCCTCTTTCAACACTACTGTGCTCACGTCTTGTTCATTTATATTTAGGCTAAGATAGTGTGCAATGCTAAAGACACGGCCCATACACAAGCAGAACGGGAGATCCTTGAGACAGTGAGACACCCGTTCATCGTGGATCTGCTCTATGCCTTCCAGACTGGGGGAAAACTCTACCTCATACTGGAGTGTCTGAGTGGTAAGACAGAGGCACTGAAGAATGAACTGATGGAAGTGAATGATAAAATCATAGGAGGAGAAATAGATGCCATGGACCAACTTTAGTGCATATACACACACCTTATCACATCCCTTAATTTTTAGTATTTATGGCCATGAGGTTGATTGAAGGGATAGAGGGGGAAGAGGTGGAGGGAGAAAAAGATGGATGAATGGGGCAATTAATGAATGGCTGGGAGGAATATTCTCTAATGCCACTAACCTCACTAACCCATCTGTACTGTTGTTTATCACCAGGAGGGGAATTGTTCATGCAGCTGGAGAAGGAAGGCATATTTATGGAGGACACTGCCTGGTAAGGATGCTCACTCTTAGCGTGTGTTTATATATAAGCTGTAATTTCCAGTTTGCACAGCTTTAGCGTGGTTATGATATTGAACTGTTTCATTGGAAATTATAACAATTTTTTTAAATTTAGGTCATGGACAAAAATATTTTCTGTGTATGTGTAGTTTCTATCTAGGAGAGATCACATTGGCCCTAGGTCACCTCCATTCTAACGGGATTATTTACCGAGACCTCAAACCTGAAAACATCATGCTCAGTCATCAAGGTAACGCTTCATATGTTTGTCTAAAAACATTAATAAATGTGATCAGTACAGAATATTTAGATCAAACAGTTGATATTTAAGAATGTCATAAATAAAGTTTTTACTATCTCAAAGTGTTGAATGATCATAAATATATCTGGGTGGGTTCGGGGTAAGATTTCAGAATTAATTTGCAATTGTTTTTTAGCACAAACTGATTGACCGAATCACTTGTAAAACATCCAATCAGTAATATGTGATCTTATAGCTGAATGTAGCTCTTGAAGTTACAGTGAAACGGAAGTTAGAGCGTCTTTAGCTTCAGTAATGTGACATATATCCTAGTGAAATGGAAGGTGGGGCTTAGTTACGAGAGGGATTTAAATAAAATCCTACAGTTTTGATTGGATCACTCAAAAGTGGGCGTGGATACAGCGCTGTTGTAGAGAGATAAGGAGCTGCAGAGGACTGTTGGCCTCCACACACACTTCCCTCATGCTTCGTTGTTTATCAGTAAAATAAATTAGACCTCACCCATTCTTTGGAAAATGTAAACAAAGTTTATTGCCAGCTGAAATCCAGACACACACCTGATGATATTGCTCTGCTAGCTACCCACTAGCTAACAGTCAAGTGTGGTTTTATATTTATTTATTTTATTTATATAGCGCCAATTCATAACAGAAGTTATCTCATTGCACTTTTCCTATAGAGCAGGTCTAGACCGTAGTCTTTATAATATTATACTAACTATATGAACTGTCCCTTTAAGTGCCCTAATGAATGTGAGCACTGTGTGGTTTGTTTGTGTTGTTTCCTGTTCCCTGTTTTGCATCGTGGTTGAAACGTAATTTTGTGATAGTGTAATTTCCTCTTACTTTTAATTTAAATTTAGCTTTACACATTAACCACGGATAGTATTGCTTCAATGTTTTTTCTTTTTAAAGGACACATCAAGCTAACTGACTTTGGCCTCTGTAAGGAATCAATTCATGATGGAACCGTCACACACACCTTCTGTGGGACGATAGAGTACATGTGGGTAACACTCTGCTCAGTCTAACATAAACACACATCTACAGTTGACACACACACTGCCACACTCTTACTCCCTAGATTTTTAACCCCTTTGTGTCCACATGTAAAACTTGTTGCTGCTATTTTTTTCCCCATCAACCATTCTATAGGAATAAGAATGTATTATGCTCATGTTGATGCACGATTATCTACTGTATTATAACATACAAGAAATTGTAACATCATTTTTAAATTTGGGAACATAAATGCAGAATTGTGTAATGCAATTTGTAAACTTTTGCATAATTCATACATTGTATTTCAGTACATTTAGCAAACAAATACATTTCATTTAGAGTTTTAATAAGTATTTTTTATCATTAGAAATATTAACTGCGATTCAGCCATTTTGCCCTGCCCACACACATCCTCACACTATTTTTTACTAATTTTCCATGTTTGTGTATGTCCTCTTCTCTGCCAGGGCTCCAGAGATCCTGACCAGGTCAGGTCACAACAGAGCAGTAGACTGGTGGAGCCTGGGGGCCCTCATGTACGATATGATGACCGGATCAGTAAGTAGAACTGTGTGTGAGAATAGTTATTAATTATGAGGAAACAGTCAGGAGATGGTGATGGGCTGTAGTAGTTTTCCTTTTGTTCCCTTTAAACTGATGTGGGATAAGAACTTGCTCTAAATCTCCCTATATACCCATGTCCGAAACACCTCTAAAGGGAGGCACCCTGCAAGGAGGCAGTCTTACTGGGTTCCCAGATCACCCTAATTTGCTCCTCTTATTATGAAAGAGTAGCTGCTGGAGCCTGAGGTCTTCACCCCCCCAGTTAGAATCTAATTTGAGCAGTTTGTATCAGTGATCTCATTCTTTTGGTCTGTACCCAAAGCTTTTGACAATAGATGAGGGTTGGAAAGTGTTCTTTGACCTGTGAGTCAAAAGAAAAACTTTTCATGACCCACCAGCTCTATTACTGAGACCAGCCTGGGTGATGTCGTACCTTCCCCTCCCGATTCTTCTAATTGTTTTCCAGAACTTCTTTGGAGCCCAAGATAAGTCATATCTTATAGCCTTAATTTATGAATATACAGGCTAGAGAGTGTTTAAGGACAGTTTTTACCATAATTCACTGCCAGGTGGGTAGGGTACTATGAGCTCTGTAATATGATGGTGCCTGACCATTAAGAGCTTTGTAGGTGAGGAGAAGGATTTAAAATTTTATTCTGGATTTTACAGGTTGCCAGTGCAGAGAAGCTAATACTGGAGAAATATGATCTCTTTTCCTAGTTCTTGTCAGTACACATGCTGCAATTTTCTGAATCAACTGGAGAGTCTTATTCTGGCAGCCTGATAATAAGGAATTGCAATAATCCAGCCTAGAAGTAGCAAATGCATGGACTAGTTTTTCCGCATCATTTTGAGTCAGGATGTGCCTGATTTTTGCAATGTTACGTAGGTGAAAAAAGGCTGTCTTTGAAGTTTGTTTATGTGGGAGGTAAAGGACATATCCTGATCAAAGATAACTCCGAGGTTCCTTACGGTTGTGCTGGAGGCCAGAGCAATGCTATCTAGAGTAACTATATCTTTAGATAATGTGTCTCGAAGGGCTTTGGGGCCAAGTACAATAACTTCAGTTTTGTCTGGGTTTAACATCAGAAAATTGCAGGTCATCCAGTGTCCTTAAGGCATGCTTGAAGTTTAGTTAACTGGTTAGTTTCATCTGGCTTGATCGATTATATATATAATTGGGTATCATCTGCATAACAATGAAAGTTTAAGGAGTGTTTCCTAATAATATTGTCTAAAGGAAGCATATATAAGGTGAATAGAATTGGTCCAAGCACAGAACCTTGTGGAACTCCGTTACTAACTTTGGCATGCATGAAGGATTCATTATAATATGTACAAACTGAGATCGATCTGATAGACAGGATTCAAACCAGCTTAGTGCGGTTCCTTTAATGCCAATTAAATGTTCCAGTCTCTGTAATAGTCTTTGTCTGATGCAATTAGAAGGTTATTTATAAGTATCACCAGTGCTGTCTCTGTGCTATGATGCACTCTAAATCCTGACTGAAAATCCTCAAATAAACTATTTTTATGTAGAAAGTCACACAACCGATTGGCGACTGCTTTCTCAAGGATCTTAGAGAGAAAGGGCAAGGTCTATAGTTGGCTAAAACCCCTGGATCAAGAGTGGGTTGTTTAAGAAGAGGTTTAATTACAACTACTTTAAAGGACTGTGGTACATAGTCTGTTAATAAAGACAGGTTGATCATATCAAGTAAAGAAGTGCTAACTAAGGGTAAGACTTCTTTAAATAGTTGGTGAAGGTTGATAGGAAAAAAGCCGTCTAAATAAATATCAGGTTTTACAGCAGTTTCTAAGGTTCCTATGTTTGAAGATAAATCAGTACCGGTTGAGGGCAGGAGGTGATGAATTTTGTGTCTAATAATTAGAATTTTATTATTTAAGAAGTTCATGAAGTCATTACTACTGAGGGCTATAGGAATACATGGCTTAATGCCATTTCCTTTCAAGTTTTCGCAATGTTTGCATATTTTGCGGGTTTGGGGGTTATACCATGGAGCTAACCTTCTTTCTTTTATTATCTTCTTTTTTATAGGGGCAATAATGCAGAGTGTCGTTCGCAGTGAGCCTGCAGCACTAACGATAAGATGATCAATTTGGGAGGGACTGACTTTAGCACAGGAGTCCTCTGTTATATTGCGACATGGCACTGAATTAAATGCATATGGAATAACTTCTTTAAATTTAGCTAAAGCACTATCAGTTAGACATTTAGTGTAGGAATTTTTGCCTAATGCCATGTAGTCCAGTAATTGGACTTGAAAAGTTATTTAAAAATGGTCAGATAAAAAAGGAAATGGAAAGACTATTCAATTTTCAATTTCAATGCAATATGCCAGAACAAGGTCGAGGGTGTGGTTAAAACAGTGAGTGGGTTTATGTACACTCTGACAGAAGCCAATCGAATCTAATAATGAGATAAACACAGTACTAAGGCTATCATCAGCTGTCCACATGAATATTAAAATCACCTACAATAATTACTTTATCTGTTTTTAAGGACTAAACTTGATACAAACTCTGAGAATTCAGATAAAAATTCGGAATGTGGACCAGGAGTGTGGTACACTGTAACAAATAGAATTGGCTGTAGTGTTTTCCAGGTTGGGTGTGAAAGACTAAGAACAAGGCTTTCAGATTAATTATAATTTAGTTTAGGTTTAGGGTTGATTAATAGGCTTGAGTCGAAGATAGCTGCAACTCCTCCTTGGCCGGTGCTTCGAGGAATGTGAGCATTAATATGACTGGGCAGAGTGGCTTCATTTAGGCTAACATATTATTCATTCTTCATTTTCAGTAAGACGAAATAAGTCAATATGATAATCTGATATTAAATAATTTACTAGTACAGCATTAGATGACAGAGATCTGATGTTTAATTCTCCTATTTTGTTGTACTATTGCAGTGCTGGTGTTAATTTTTATTAGGTTTTCATGTATAACTCCTCTTCTGTTTACTTTTAAACAGAAGAGGATTTAATTTAAGTGGTCGGGGGGCAGACACCGTCACTATGAGGTTTTGAGTGGGTAACTGCTCTGGAAGTACAGAGAAGCGTGTAAGACTGCAACTCTGCCTCCTGGTCTCATCTCTGGGTTGTCATGGTTTAGATCCACTAATAAACTCTATGCCGTATCTCCTATCCCCCCCGTTAAAACATAACTTAACTGTGGTTTATCACACCTGAGTTAAATTTCTCTAGCCACACCCAGGCCCGATTACTGCCACACCCGGCTGACGAAAATTACCCCCAAGAGTGCAGCGACGACTCATCCAAGAGGTCACAAAGACCCCACAACAACATCCAAACTGCAGGCCTCACCTGCCTCAGTTAAGGTCAGTGTTCATGACTCCACCATAAGAAAGAGACTGGGCAAAAATGGCCTGCATGGCTGAGTTCCAAGACGAAAACCACTGCTGAACAAAAGAACATTAAGGCTCATCTAATTTTGCCAGAAAATATCTTGATGATCCCCAAGACTTTTGGGAAAATACTCCGTGGACTGACGAGACAAAGTTGAACTTTTGGAAGGTGTGTGTCACATTAATGGAACACACGCCAATTATGTAATTATGTCCGGCCATGTGTTAGTGACCTCAAGCTGAAGCGAACTTGGGTTCTGCAGCAGGACAATGATCCAAAACACACCAGCAAGTCCACCTCTGAATGGCTGAAGAAGAACAAAATGAAGACTTTGGAGTGGCCTAGTCAGTAAGTCCTGACCTGAATCCTATTGAGATGCTGTGGCATGACCTTAAAAAGGCAGTTCATGCTCAAAAACCCTCCAATGTGGCTGAATTACAACAATTGTGCAAAGATGAGTGGGCCAAAATTCCTCCACCGCACAGTAAAAGACTCATTGCAAGTTATCGCAAACGCTTGATTGCAGTTGTTTCTGCTAAGGGTGGCCCAACCAGTTATTAGGTTTAGGGGGCAATCACTATTTCACACAGGACCACTTAGGTTTGGATTTCTTAATAATAACAACCTTCATTTTAAACTGCATTTTGTGTTTACTTGTGTTATCTTTGACTAATATTTACATTTGTTTGATGATCTGAAATATTTAAGTGTGACAAACATGCAAAAAAATAAGAAATCACTTTTTCACACCACTGTATAAAGAGAACTGGATACAGCGTCAGAGGTGGGTCCCCGTTCATTTCTATGAGAGCTGCTCCGTGCATGGATGTATAAAGAGAACTGGATACAGCGTTGGAGGTGGGGCCCCATTCATTCCTATGAAAGTTGCTCAGTGGCGCATGAAGCCAAAAAAGTTCAACTTCCCGGTTTAAAATTACCTGGATCTTCCGCATCGTGCGGTCCATAGAGCAAGTGCCCTAGAGACTCCAATCGGCTGAGCCAGCTAACTTCCAGTTTAGCCCTCCGCTAACTTAAATGGGGATAAAATTATTTAATTGTGCGGCTCTTCTAGACTTTCCAAATGTTATCAGAATGTTGGGATTTACAATAGGGCATCAAATTGTGTAGGTGCAATCAATTAATTATCAGAATTATAATTATAATTTTTGGGTCCAAAATGGCATCAAACAAAAGAAATCTAATTAAAAATGGTGGCTGAGCAGCGGCCGCATGGTCAGACAAAGAAAGGAATTCAAAATGGCGGCAAGGCCATGTATGTTAAAGTGTGGCTCTGTTAAAGGGCCAAAATGAAATGTACATGTGAACTGTGTAGGATAAATGGTGGTTAGGAAGAGGATAGTTAGTTGCATGCAAGACCCTGTGTCTGCGTGAACATCACTAACATCAACTTAGCATGTGGCTACCAAAATAAACAAAGGTAGCATATAACCAGTTATATGTCTAGTGGTTACGTTACCAGTCAGTAAAGGAAGAGAAAGTGGCTTTGCGTTCCACTGGATTAGCCAGGCATGTTGGTTCCGATTGAAGAAAGTCCTTGTTGTGCAGTCCGTCTGTGCAGATGGAGGAAACGGTCGCTCTGTCTATTGTTCTCCTCAAAGTTAGTTCTTAAAGTTAGCTGGCAGACTTTGTGCAGTAGCCGTTGGCGCTAACTAAGTATTGCTGCAGAAATCCAACACAGGCCCTTGCGTTGCTGCTGTAAGAGAGAGTTTGGTTCAGCTGTGTGTCTGTTCCAAGCAGATTACATGGTGGTGACAGCTGCTGCTGAGCAGTAGTGCTGTAGGCGAAGCCAGGAGGAAAAGAAAGAGATTAATGACCCTTTTATTAACCTGGTGACATCACGGGTCACAGGTCAGACTGACCAATGGTCGCTGGAAGTTGGGTCCATGGGGGAGTTCACTACGCCTGAATACCTGGAGGATTCTGGCAGCCTGATAATAAGGAATTGCAATAATCCAGCCTAGAAGTAGCAAATGCATGGACTAGTTTTTCCGCATCATTTTGAGTCAGGATGTGCCTGATTTTTGCAATGTTACGTAGGTGAAAAAAGGCTGTCTTTGAAGTTTGTTTATGTGGGAGGTAAAGGACATATCCTGATCAAAGATAACTCCGAGGTTCCTTACGGTTGTGCTGGAGGCCAGAGCAATGCTATCTAGAGTAACTATATCTTTAGATAATGTGTCTCGAAGGGCTTTGGGGCCAAGTACAATAACTTCAGTTTTGTCTGGGTTTAACATCAGAAAATTGCAGGTCATCCAGTGTCCTTAAGGCATGCTTGAAGTTTAGTTAACTGGTTAGTTTCATCTGGCTTGATCGATTATATATATAATTGGGTATCATCTGCATAACAATGAAAGTTTAAGGAGTGTTTCCTAATAATATTGTCTAAAGGAAGCATATATAAGGTGAATAGAATTGGTCCAAGCACAGAACCTTGTGGAACTCCGTTACTAACTTTGGCATGCATGAAGGATTCATTATAATATGTACAAACTGAGATCGATCTGATAGACAGGATTCAAACCAGCTTAGTGCGGTTCCTTTAATGCCAATTAAATGTTCCAGTCTCTGTAATAGTCTTTGTCTGATGCAATTAGAAGGTTATTTATAAGTATCACCAGTGCTGTCTCTGTGCTATGATGCACTCTAAATCCTGACTGAAAATCCTCAAATAAACTATTTTTATGTAGAAAGTCACACAACCGATTGGCGACTGCTTTCTCAAGGATCTTAGAGAGAAAGGGCAAGGTCTATAGTTGGCTAAAACCCCTGGATCAAGAGTGGGTTGTTTAAGAAGAGGTTTAATTACAACTACTTTAAAGGACTGTGGTACATAGTCTGTTAATAAAGACAGGTTGATCATATCAAGTAAAGAAGTGCTAACTAAGGGTAAGACTTCTTTAAATAGTTGGTGAAGGTTGATAGGAAAAAAGCCGTCTAAATAAATATCAGGTTTTACAGCAGTTTCTAAGGTTCCTATGTTTGAAGATAAATCAGTACCGGTTGAGGGCAGGAGGTGATGAATTTTGTGTCTAATAATTAGAATTTTATTATTTAAGAAGTTCATGAAGTCATTACTACTGAGGGCTATAGGAATACATGGCTTAATGCCATTTCCTTTCAAGTTTTCGCAATGTTTGCATATTTTGCGGGTTTGGGGTTATACCATGGAGCTAACCTTCTTTCTTTTATTATCTTCTTTTTATAGGGGCAATAATGCAGAGTGTCGTTCGCAGTGAGCCTGCAGCACTAACGATAAGATGATCAATTTGGGAGGGACTGACTTTAGCACAGGAGTCCTCTGTTATATTGCGACATGGCACTGAATTAAATGCATATGGAATAACTTCTTTAAATTTAGCTAAAGCACTATCAGTTAGACATTTAGTGTAGGAATTTTTGCCTAATGCCATGTAGTCCAGTAATTGGACTTGAAAAGTTATTTAAAATGGTCAGATAAAAAAGGAAATGGAAAGACTATTCAATTTTCAATTTCAATGCAATATGCCAGAACAAGGTCGAGGGTGTGGTTAAAACAGTGAGTGGGTTTATGTACACTCTGACAGAAGCCAATCGAATCTAATAATGAGATAAACACAGTACTAAGGCTATCATCAGCTGTCCACATGAATATTAAAATCACCTACAATAATTACTTTATCTGTTTTTAAGGACTAAACTTGATACAAACTCTGAGAATTCAGATAAAAATTCGGAATGTGGACCAGGAGTGTGGTACACTGTAACAAATAGAATTGGCTGTAGTGTTTTCCAGGTTGGGTGTGAAAGACTAAGAACAAGGCTTTCAGATTAATTATAATTTAGTTTAGGTTTAGGGTTGATTAATAGGCTTGAGTCGAAGATAGCTGCAACTCCTCCTTGGCCGGTGCTTCGAGGAATGTGAGCATTAATATGACTGGGCAGAGTGGCTTCATTTAGGCTAACATATTATTCATTCTTCATTTTCAGTAAGACGAAATAAGTCAATATGATAATCTGATATTAAATAATTTACTAGTACAGCATTAGATGACAGAGATCTGATGTTTAATTCTCCTATTTTGTTGTACTATTGCAGTGCTGGTGTTAATTTTTATTAGGTTTTCATGTATAACTCCTCTTCTGTTTACTTTTAAACAGAAGAGGATTTAATTTAAGTGGTCGGGGGGCAGACACCGTCACTATGAGGTTTTGAGTGGGTAACTGCTCTGGAAGTACAGAGAAGCGTGTAAGACTGCAACTCTGCCTCCTGGTCTCATCTCTGGGTTGTCATGGTTTAGATCCACTAATAAACTCTATGCCGTATCTCCTATCCCCCCCGTTAAAACATAACTTAACTGTGGTTTATCACACCTGAGTTAAATTTCTCTAGCCACACCCAGGCCCGATTACTGCCACACCCGGCTGACGAAAATTACCCCCAAGAGTGCAGCGACGACTCATCCAAGAGGTCACAAAAGACCCCACAACAACATCCAAACTGCAGGCCTCACTTGCCTCAGTTAAGGTCAGTGTTCATGACTCCACCATAAGAAAGAGACTGGGCAAAAATGGCCTGCATGGCTGAGTTCCAAGACGAAAACCACTGCTGAACAAAAAGAACATTAAGGCTCATCTAATTTTTGCCAGAAAATATCTTGATGATCCCCAAGACTTTTGGGAAAATACTCCGTGGACTGACGAGACAAAGTTGAACTTTTTGGAAGGTGTGTGTCACATTAATGGAACACACGCCAATTATGTAATTATGTCCGGCCATGTGTTAGTGACCTCAAGCTGAAGCGAACTTGGGTTCTGCAGCAGGACAATGATCCAAAACACACCAGCAAGTCCACCTCTGAATGGCTGAAGAAGAACAAAATGAAGACTTTGGAGTGGCCTAGTCAGTAAGTCCTGACCTGAATCCTATTGAGATGCTGTGGCATGACCTTAAAAAGGCAGTTCATGCTCAAAAACCCTCCAATGTGGCTGAATTACAACAATTGTGCAAAGATGAGTGGGCCAAAATTCCTCCACCGCACAGTAAAAGACTCATTGCAAGTTATCGCAAACGCTTGATTGCAGTTGTTTCTGCTAAGGGTGGCCCAACCAGTTATTAGGTTTAGGGGGCAATCACTATTTCACACAGGACCACTTAGGTTTGGATTTCTTAATAATAACAACCTTCATTTTAAACTGCATTTTGTGTTTACTTGTGTTATCTTTGACTAATATTTACATTTGTTTGATGATCTGAAATATTTAAGTGTGACAAACATGCAAAAAAATAAGAAATCACTTTTTCACACCACTGTATAAAGAGAACTGGATACAGCGTCAGAGGTGGGTCCCCGTTCATTTCTATGAGAGCTGCTCCGTGCATGGATGTATAAAGAGAACTGGATACAGCGTTGGAGGTGGGGCCCCATTCATTCCTATGAAAGTTGCTCAGTGGCGCATGAAGCCAAAAAAGTTCAACTTCCCGGTTTAAAATTACCTGGATCTTCCGCATCGTGCGGTCCATAGAGCAAGTGCCCTAGAGACTCCAATCGGCTGAGCCAGCTAACTTCCAGTTTAGCCCTCCGCTAACTTAAATGGGGATAAAATTATTTAATTGTGCGGCTCTTCTAGACTTTCCAAATGTTATCAGAATGTTGGGATTTACAATAGGGCATCAAATTGTGTAGGTGCAATCAATTAATTATCAGAATTATAATTATAATTTTTGGGTCCAAAATGGCATCAAACAAAAGAAATCTAATTAAAAATGGTGGCTGAGCAGCGGCCGCATGGTCAGACAAAGAAAGGAATTCAAAATGGCGGCAAGGCCATGTATGTTAAAGTGTGGCTCTGTTAAAGGGCCAAAATGAAATGTACATGTGAACTGTGTAGGATAAATGGTGGTTAGGAAGAGGATAGTTAGTTGCATGCAAGACCCTGTGTCTGCGTGAACATCACTAACATCAACTTAGCATGTGGCTACCAAAATAAACAAAGGTAGCATATAACCAGTTATATGTCTAGTGGTTACGTTACCAGTCAGTAAAGGAAGAGAAAGTGGCTTTGCGTTCCACTGGATTAGCCAGGCATGTTGGTTCCGATTGAAGAAAGTCCTTGTTGTGCAGTCCGTCTGTGCAGATGGAGGAAACGGTCGCTCTGTCTATTGTTCTCCTCAAAGTTAGTTCTTAAAGTTAGCTGGCAGACTTTGTGCAGTAGCCGTTGGCGCTAACTAAGTATTGCTGCAGAAATCCAACACAGGCCCTTGCGTTGCTGCTGTAAGAGAGAGTTTGGTTCAGCTGTGTGTCTGTTCCAAGCAGATTACATGGTGGTGACAGCTGCTGCTGAGCAGTAGTGCTGTAGGCGAAGCCAGGAGGAAAAGAAAGAGATTAATGACTGCTGACCCTTTTATTAACCTGGTGACATCACGGGTCACAGGTCAGACTGACCAATGGTCGCTGGAAGTTGGGTCCATGGGGGGAGTTCACTACGCCTGAATACCTGGAGGATTGTGGGAGACTGAAATCAAATTCTCTCATTTGTTTACCTAACAAAAGAGCATGTGGTTTCCCAATAATAAAGTTCAGGCTTGTGGTTCTGGGGTAGCCAGAGACAGAGAAGCATTCAGAGGCGCTGTCACTGTCTGACGGATTATGACCATGTTCTGAACTGTGATCTGAGATGCTGTGGTCATCATCTGAACAGTCTATTGGCTGGTCGTACTGCTGGGCCAGAATTTCTGAGTATTGCCTTCTACAGCTTCTACTGTGTGAGTGCATATCCAGATGCAGTTGGTGGACATGGCGGTTACACTCTGTGTCCCTGTGCTGCTTTTGTCCCCCCTTTGAGCTGTTATGATGGTGATGTTTTGAGACAGTAGGTCTCTGTGATGCTTTGGTGGTTTTCCCCACTGCTTTGAAACAACAATTTCCTAGGCCACCTGTGTCATTTTCTTTGCTCCTGCATTGAGGGGTTACCTTGATGTGTCCTAAGTACAACGTGAGTGTGTACACGTGGATGAAGATTGCGCAAGAACAAGGACTTGAAGGTGAAGCTTTCTTTTAAGCCTGGTGCATTCTTCCCCTGGAAGTATGCATTCCTCAAACGCTTGTAGTACTCTGGGATGCTCACGACGTGAACGTTTAATTTGGAGGGCTGCAACCATTGCTGTGATCTCGTCAGCAGTAGAAGAGAATTCTTCTATTAGTGCATGACGGAGCTCTTTGTAGTCATTTCTGATTGGGAGGTTGAGACTGAATAAACTTATGGACAGCTTTATAGCTGGTCTTCCACACAAGTTTAATTTTCTCCCTTTGGCTTGCTTGGGGCAAGTCAATTAGATGGTGATCTAATTCCCTAAAGTAATCGTCTATGTGTTGATCACAGTTGTCTGGATCAAAATGTTCAATATCCTTAGCTATCAACTAAAGCACTTCAAGGCCGGGACACTGAGCTAATTTCCAGTGAAGATGAGACTAAGCTAGCATTATTGTAGACGTGTGGATCATGTGCTACATTTCTCTCTGGTTGAGAGGCAGGGGCTGATTAGCTCTGAAATGTTCAAGTCCCCCGTTTGGAGGGATGAGCACTGATGAAGTTGTCGTGCATCAGTGGCTGAAAAGAACGTGGGGCAGAATATCTCATAGAGGAAAAACTACATATCTCCTCATTATCAGTCTCTGAGAGATGGGAAGTGAGGTAGCTGTGACCTCTGTCTCTGAGTGGAGGTTGAGGAACTGACTTTTATTCCCAAGGACTCAGGGTCGGTTGGGGACTTCCTGTCTGCTGAGTGGAGAGGGAGTTAACCTCTCATTAAAGGAGGAGTGTGAATCAGAGTAACCAGAATCACATGGGCTGAATGACAATGTGGTGGGGAAAGACGTTCTGATCTAAGCTTCAACAATTGATGAATGTCATTCAGGCCTTCATAAAATCATATTGTGAACATTGCTGTCCATGCTGGCAATTATTTGTCAATTATTTGTCAACTAGGAAAGCTACAACCTTTTAACCTGCAGGCCGTCATTGTTGTTTGTTATGTCAGCGGACAATTACGTTGTTGCTGCCGCTGGCTGACAGATTACACTCCATTCGAACAGGTTTCCTGGCCTTCGCTGTTACGTTTAAGTGGTGCACCGGCGCACTGAAATGGAGCGGACCCAGTAACACACAAGCACCGGCAATCAGAAATGAGACAGTGCGCTTATGCAGCACGTCAAAACCTTGACGTTGCTGATGAGAAACCAGTAGTTTTGATCTCCTTTAGTGTAACTACTGACTCCCTCTTGTGATTCTCCACCAGCCTCCATTCACAGCTGAAAACAGAAAGAAGACCATTGATAAGATCTTGAAGTGTAAACTCAATCTGCCCCCATACTTGACCATCGATGCAAGGGACCTCATCAAGAAGGTCTGTAACTCACACACAAAAACACAGACACAGATGATGTCCAAATGTAGCTTCAGATTCATTTTTTATAATTTTGTTTCAATTCTAGTTTCACATGATTGGCAGAGAAACATTTTGTACATTGTTTGATCACCCACAGGCAATATTAGTAGATAAGTAGATAGCAATGGTTCCTTTTTTACTGATGGAAATAACCATCAGTCATTTTTATTTTCAAATGATCTGTGACCCCACAAAGTGGCCCGATGCACACATTTTCTCACAGTCCAAAAGTATGAGATGCTTAAACCACTTCAAAGAATTAGCAGAATCAAATTGGACACATTCTTGAGTGAATAAAAGCACTTCATCTATTTGGATTTATGTATCATTTATCAGTGTCTGTGAGGCTTCCGCCCTCAATGAAACCACTCTGGCAGTGTTTGATATGTTGGTTGAATTGCTTTTCCTAATTCATAACCACCATTAATGAGTTTTATGAGTTAGGAGCTCCACTAAAGTTCTCTTTTGTGAAGCTAAAAATGTGCTCATTCTCATTTTGCCATGATTTGGTAATCTCTGACCACAAAATAAAAGCAATATGAAGGCTAAGAATTCTGAATATTCTGTCAGTTGTGGTATGTAATGTGCGTCTGCAGAAGGTCGCCACAGCTTGTCTTACTGCAAGGTGAAATACAAGAAATGCGATCCTCTTTGATATTCCAAATGTTATCTATTATGTTGTTGGATAGGGCACGTTACATTATTCTGGATTGTTTAAACCATGTAAAAAGAACAAGGCCATGCAAATAACGTCAGGCGCTTTTCTGCTTTGGGTTTTTTCAAATTGAGGAGTTCAGAGCGCTCCTGCAAAAACACTCCGTGTGTCTAAAATGTGAGGCGCCCAGGGCACATTCACAGCGCACAAAACGCTTACTGCCTATAGAAAACAACTCGAAAAAGATGCCTCTCACTGCAAAAAACGTGGCCTGTCTGATCCTGTCTACCTTTACCCCTCAATCACAATCAGCCAGGTTTTCTACACGTGAACAAGATGTAGATCAGTGGGTCTTAATCGCTTTCGTTCTGTTGGGTGTAATTAGCAACACAGTTTGTACGTAGACTTGTTCTTAAAACTAATTAGGTTTACATCAGTTGACAAAACCATTTCACCACAAGGTCCACAGTATCACACGATCTTCCTCAGTAGATGGAATACGAATGAAAGCTCCAGAACAGCCACACACATCTTATATTGAGATCTTGTCAACTACTGTTTCCAAGGTCAAGAATGAACTTTCAACCTCTACATTTTCATCTTCATTTGAAATGACACCAAAACTGCTTACAAATAATCTGCAGAGCCTCAAAATTAAAAGCTACATAAAGTTTAAAATCATCAAAAAATAATAATCAGAAATGTCAAACTTAATTTGACATTTTACTTTTTCTTTCTCTTTCATTTGACATGTGAAATATTATTATTGCCGAAGGATTTATTTTGCATCTGAACAGATGGCATATGTGTATGCCGATATTTGGTCTTGTATGTCACCAATATTATAACAAATATTGGTATTATTAACATGAAAATAGTAGTCCTTCCATATGAATCAAAATCAGTTAGTTTAATTAATCTGTCCCCACTGACACTATTGTGATCTAATGAAAGTATGTACTGTATCTGTCCTTCTCTATTTTAATTTCGTTGTTTTCTTGGTATGATTGCTCATTAGCAACAACTCAATAGAAATATTATGAAAACAGATTTATTCTGTAAATTCAAACAAGTGATTGATTATTTCAATCATCAGTCTTTATAGTGACATGCGCCACACACTTTTTTTCAGCTGCTGAAGAAGAATCCAGCCCAAAGACTTGGCTCCAGTAAAGCAGACTGTGCTGATATCCAGGTAACTAACTGCGGTAACTTTTTCACTTTCTACCTGGTGTTAACATGGTTTCCCTATAACTGGCCAAGCTAAAAATACATCAAATCCATGTGTTAAGGCACTCACGATGTGAATTTAAAACAACCTCCACCGGTGGAGTACTGTATATTATCAAGTATAAAAGCAATGTAAAAATATAGCTGCAAGCGGCAATTCCGGGGTTCAAACCAACACAGACCATCTGGACCTGGTCAAATGTGGCCTAGACGTGAAAAAAGCAGTGAAATCTACCTTTTTTGCATGTTCACAAATAGAATGAAGAAAACAAACAATTTCTGATTCATAGTCTGATTTGTAGACCTCACTGTAGTGCCCCCTAGTGGTCGATTTAAAGGAAACTTTCAGGGCATGTTTCAGGTTCTTATGTGGACATATGCTGGAAGTTTTGTGATGATTGGACAAACAATGCCTGATTTATAGTCTGATTTGTGTTATGCCACGCCCAGTTTTTTGCATTTGTAGTGCCCACTAGCGGTCAATTTGAATGAAACTTTCAGGGTATGTTTCAGGTACTTCTTCAATTAAATTTATTTATATAGCGCCAATTCATAACATAAGTTATTTCATTGCACTTTTCCTATAGAGCAGGTCTAGACTATACTCTTTATAATATTATTTACAGAGACCCAACAAATCCCACCATGAGCAAGCGCTTGGCGACAGTGGCAAGAAAAAACTTCCTTTTAACAGGCAGAAACGTTGGGCAGAATCAGACTCAATGGTGGGCGGCTATCCGCCGCTGCCATGTTTTGAGCAAGAGAGGTTGAGAGAGAGAGAGGTTTTGAGAGAGAGAGAAGGGGGTGGGGGAGAGGGGGGGAGAGGGACGCACAATGCACATTCCACCTAGACTTTTAAAATAGCAATAATGTAATGGTAGTGCTAATATTAATATTAATAAAGTGTCAAAATGTGTTTTTCAAAAAATTTTAAATCTAGGAAAAATCTAGTTTAGACTAGACTAGCAGAGGCCAAGAGGGTTTTTTGTAAAGCACATTGAGCTGGACTTGTGAGAGAAATTTCAAGTCATTTGGACTTACGGTGTGAGGAGCGTAGCCTGTTCAAAATGGCATTTTTGGGCCTTAATTACAGCACCATTATGTGGCTGATTGGGCTCATTTCTGTGGAAGCACATGCAAATCATTTGCAGTTATTGGGCCAAGTTTCATGTTTCTAGCTCATTCCAGCTCACAGCAATTTGAGCTGCGGCATAAGACAAATAATAATAATAATAAGACAACACAAACAGGGGCTGAAATAGGGTTTTCGAACCCCTAATAGTAAGACAGCACAAACACAATAGGGTTTCAGCCCCTTTGGGGCTTGAACTCTTAAAAATTCACATACACAATAGGAGCTATACAAGCAAATCAAACAGGTAGCAGGCCGGCCAGGAAGTGGCATGCTTGTCATAGATGCACTGCCATTTTAAAGATTGACAATATACAGTTTTGAGAGGACAATGACAGGTATGGCACTACTTTTAGGTGAGGAAAAGGTGCCCACAAAGTGGAAAAGTTCACTTTTGAATGGTATGATTGAAATGCTGCTGAATTTTAAGCAAAACCAAAGCTTGTAAACAAAAGAGAAATCAACTCAACCCCTTGGTGTTCAGGGATTAATTTTCATGTCAGCTGGAAATTGGGCCCATAGAGAATATATAAATTAGCCCTTTTGTTCCACTGCAGAAACATCTGTTCTTCAAGCACATCGACTGGGAAGACCTGCTGAACAAGAGAGTGGAGCCGCCATACAAGCCACAGCTGGTAGGTCATCAGTTGTCATTTTGTGCCCATTATGTTATCGAACAGCCTGTTAAACTTGTTATTCTGGGTTAGTAGAGTTAATTCAGCAAACTCTGCTCTCATTCTTTCATTACTTCTTTTCTTTTCAACTGCCACCTACGTTACGTACCTATGTTCCCAAACCTCTCACTGTCTTTGTGTTACATTTTTACATACCTTCATATCTAGAGACACCCTAATAAAACTCATCTTTTTCTCTCAGTCACTCTTTTTTTTCTTTAACTTTCTGGCTGCCTCTGTTTTCCCATCTGTCTGTATAGCAGTCGGACGAGGATGTGAGCCAGTTTGACACCAGATTTACCAGACAGACACCAGTGGACAGTCCAGACGATACTTCACTCAGCCACAGTGCAGAGCTCGCCTTCGCCTTCGCTGTGAGATACTATTCCATATCAGTCTTTTTTTGGTCTAACACAATCTATTTGTTCTAGTGGTATAACCTATTAAAGTTCACTGCTGTCCTCTCTTTTAACATTGTAATAAATAAAAAAACACCTGTATTAATGAGGAAGCCAGTCACATGGTAACATTATCCATCTATGACTGACTGTCGTGAAGGAATGATCATTTTCCAACAGGGTTTCACCTACGTGGCTCCATCAGTCCTAGAGAGTCTAAAAGAAGGCTTCTCATTCGAACCCCGAACACGACCTGTACGGCGACACAACAGCAGCCCACGCACACCCATCAGGTAACACACACACATAAAGATATATTTTGTTTACTTTTGTTTAACTTGACATTCTGTGAGTTTATTTATGTCTTAATTTGGCTGGTGTGTGGTTATAGGAAATAGTCCTTACTGAAAGCAGTAGAGGAACTCCAAATCTATAAACTATTTTTAATCTGTTGACATTTTTTATATTCCACCCTCTTTTACAACAGCAAATCCAGACAAAACCAGAAAAAAGCAGAAAAAAAAACAGAAAAAAGCAGCAAAACCAGACAAAAACATAAAATGGAACCTATTAAGCCACATATCAACAAACATTCATTATCACCAGGTCTAACAACAAGTACATATTAGAAAAAAACAAGGCATAAAAAATAATATTACATCATAGTTGTAGCGACTTCTTGTAACTGCCATAAGCCGCTGAGAGGCTGAGACAGGGAACACAATGCAAGTACCACCTAGAATTTTAAAATAGTAATAATGTAATGGTATTGATAATGTTAATATTAATAAATTAATAATGACAATAATATGAACAGAGCCAATAACAACAACTGTAGTAGCAGTTGTCGAGCAGGCACAGATCCAGTCTCTGCAGCTCCAGAGGCAGAAATACCTGCTGAAAGCGACAGAAGGAGAGAAACGGGGAATCACAAAACTACGGGACAGAGAAGATGTTGCGTTAGTAACATGCAGTTATGGGATAAAAATGCATACAGATGGAGAGGGAGAGAAGAGAGAGGAAAGAGGTGCATCATGGGAAGTCTCCCGGCAGTCTAGGCCTAAAGCAGTATAACTAAGGGATGGTTTAGGTCTCACCCAAGCCAACCCTAACTATAAGCTTTATCAAAGAGGAAAGTCTTAAGTCTACTTTTAAATGTGGAGATGGTGTCTGCCTCCCGAAACCACATTGGGATGTGATTCCACAGGAGAGGAGCTTGATAACTGAAGGCTCTGGATCCCATTCTACTTTTGGAGACTCTAGGAGCCACAAGTAACCCTGCATTCTGGGAGTGCAGTGTTCCAGCCGGATAATAAGGTATTATGAGCTCTTTAAGATATGATGGTGCCTGACCATTAAGAGCTTTGTAGGTGAGGAGAAGGATTTTAAATTCTATTCTGGATTTTGCAGGGAGCCAGTGCAGAGAAGCTAATATTGGAGAAATATGATCTCTTTTCCTAGTTCTTGTCAGTACACGTGGTGCAGCATTCTGGATGCTGCACCACGTGTAGCCAAGTCTGTCCAGTCGGCCACCAAAACTGGCCGAC
The DNA here is from genome assembly GCA_027580175.1 of Siniperca scherzeri. Taxonomy (NCBI): domain Eukaryota; kingdom Metazoa; phylum Chordata; class Actinopteri; order Centrarchiformes; family Sinipercidae; genus Siniperca; species Siniperca scherzeri. The sequence continues at coordinate 32,679,978 of CM050842.1, read as the reverse complement.
TGGACAGTTTTAAGGGACTTATTCATGTATTAAAATGTACAAACTGAGATCAATCTGATAGGATTTAAACCAGCTAAGTGCGGTTCCTTTAATGCCAATTGAATGTTCCAGTCTCTGTAATAGGATGTGATGGTCAACGGTATTGAATGCAGCACTAAGATCTAACAAGACAAGTACAGAGACAAGTCCATTGTCTGATCTGCAATTAAAAGGTCAGAAAACAAAAATGAAATCCAGTACACGGAGTTGATATGTGCAAAGATGAACGTGGATGCTGTGAGATTTGTGGTCAACAGAAAATGTGAGAACTCAAAGTCATCCCCTCTCTCCTCTCGCAATGCAGGTGAACAGGTGAAAAAATAGACAATTACTTCCGTTCCAACCCACGTGACATTAAATCATACATAATAGAGATGAGCAATTAACAAACACATACATGACTACAGTAGTTCTAATGCCATTACTAAGCTTCCCTTTCTTTCTAAGATCCTTGAGAAAGCAGCTGCCAATCAGTTGTGACTTACTAAATAACAATAGTTTATTTGAGGATTTTCAGTCAGGATTTAGAGTGCATCATAGCACAGAGACAGCGCTGGTGAAAATTACAAATGACCTTTTAATTGCATCAGACAATGGACTTGTCTCTGTACTTGTCTTGTTAGATCTTAGTGCTGCGTTCGACACCATTGACCATCACATCCTATTACAGAGACTGGAACATGTAATTACCATTAAAGGAGCCACACTAAGCTGGTTTAAATCCTATCTGTCAGATCGATCTCAGTTTGTACATGTTAACCGTGAGTCCTCTGTGCATGCCAAAGTTAGTCACTGGGTGAGACCTGAACCATCCCTTAGTTATGCTGCTTTAGGCCTAGACTGCCGGGAGACTTCCCATGATGCACCTCTTTCCTCTCTCCTTCTCTCCCTCTCCATCTGTATGCATTTTTGATACTGGCATTATTATTCCTATAGCTGTCATTCCTATTAATTTATTAATAATACTATAATTACAATTCTACTATTTTAAAAAATAAATAAATTCTAGGTGGTATGTGCATCCCTCATCCCATTGTGCAATTAACTGTCTCTAAGAATAGGTATTATAAGCAAATGTATTGATAATTTAGTACACCCTTCTCACCAACTCTCAGCTACAAACTTCTCCCATCTTTCAAGATGTTAATTCTGTTTGCAATATATCCCTCCAAAATAAGGTTATGATTGAAAAACATTCTGAATTTATTTAGATTCAAGGAATCCACCCCAGCAGCTTTTAAGAAATATTTCCCTAACAAAATAATACGGTTAATAATATAACTGTTTGTTTCTGTAACATCACTCAGTACAGCAGAGAAAAAGTTTGGCTGTAAGCACAGCTTCATTTTAAAACACATCATTTTAACTTCCCTCCAAAAGGAACATGACATGACTTTCACAAAACAAATGAACCTGTAACTCTGTTTCTATAGAGCAAAAACAGCATTTGTTTGACTCAGTAATGGCCAAAATCATTTTCCTGGTTGCCAAAAAATTCTAAATGACAAGTATAAATGTATATACTGTTGTTTTATAAATTAACCCAAAAACTTGATTCCACTGTATAGGCCAATCAAATACAGTGGTGTGAAAAAATGTTTGCCCACTTCTTGATTTCTTATTTTTTTGCATGTTTGTCACACTTAAATGTTTCAGATCATCAAACAAATTTAACTATTAGTCAAAGATAACACAAGTAAACACAAAATGCAGTTTTTAAATGAAAGTTATTATTAAGGGAAAACAAAATCCTACAATGGCCCTGTGTGAAAAAGTGATTGCCCCCCCCCTGTTAAAACATAACTGTGGTTTATCACACCTGAGTTCAATTTCTCTAGCCACAACCAGGCCTGATTATTGCCACACCTGTTCTCAATCAAGAAATTACTTAAATAGGACCTGCCTGACAAAGTGAAGCAGACCAAAAGATCTTCAAAAGCTAGACATCATGCCGAGATCCAAAAAAATTCAGGAACAAATGAGAAAGAAAGTAATTGAGATATCAGTCTGGAAAGTGTTACAAAGCCATTTCTAAAGCTTTGGGACTCCAGCGAACCACAGTGAGAGCCATTATTCACAAATGGCGAAAACATGGAACAGTGGTGAACCTTCCCAGGAGTGGCCAGCCGACCAAAATTACCCCAAGAGCACAGCGACGACTCATCCAAGAGGTCACAAAAGACCCCACAACAACATCCAAACTGCAGGCCTCACTTGCTTCAGTTAAGGTCAGTGTTCATGACTCCACCATAAGAAAGAGACTGGGCAAAAATGGCCTGCATGGCAGAGTTCCAAGATGAAATCTACTGCTGAACAAAAAGAACATTAAGGCTCATCTCATTTTTGCCAGAAAACATCTTGATGATCCCCAAGACTTTTGGGAAAATACTCTGTGGACTGATGAGACAAAAGTTGAACTTTTTGGAAGGCGTGTGTTCCATTACATCTGGTGTAAAAGTAACACTGATTTTCAGAAAAAGAACATAATACCAACAGTAAAATATGGTGGTGGTAGTGTGATGGTCTGGGAACTATGAATTCTGCTGTCTACCAAAAACTCCTGAAGGAGAATGTCTGGCCATCTGTTCGTGACCTCAAGCTGAAGCGAACTTGGGTTCTGCAGCAGGACAATGATCCAAAACACACCAGCAAGTCAACCTCTGAATGGCTGAAGAAGAATATAATGAAGACTTTGGAGTGGCCTAGTCAAAGTCCTGACCTGAATCCTATTGAGATGCGGTGACATGACCTTAAAAAGGCAGTTCATGCTCAAAAACCCTCCAATGTGGCTGAATTACAACAATTGTGCAAAGTTGAGTGGGCCAAAATTCCTCCACAGCGCAGTAAAAGACTCATTGCAAGTTATCGCAAACGCTTGATTGCAGTTGTTGCTGCTAAGGGTGGCCCAACCAGTTATTAGGTTTAGGGGGCAATCACTATTTCACACAGGGCCATGTAGGTTTGGATTTTGTTTTCCCTTAATAATAACAACCTTCATTTAAAAACTGCATTTTGTGTTTACTTGTTATCTTTGACTAATATTTAAATTTGTTTGATCTGAAATATTTAAGTGTGACAAACATGCAAAAAAATAAGAAATCAAGAAATGGGCAAACACTTTTTCACACCACTGTATGTCCTCCCATTTCTTAAGTACTATATGGAGTGTATCTTAAAGACCTAGAAGATAAATAAAAATGATAACTTTATTTATCTTCTTTCTTTTGAACTTCATCTTATATTTCTTATAACTTCTTCATGTATTTCTTTTAGTCCTCTGAAATTTTCCCCAGCTGGACCCTTCAAATCCAGCATGGACAGAGAGCCAGACCTTTTCTCTCCCACCTCTGCACCAGCAGCTCCAGTTCCTGTGCCACTGGAAAATGGAGCTGCCAGTCAGCCAATCAGGACGCCTGCGAGGAACAAGAAGCAGAAGGGACATCGCAGATGAGGAGGAAATCTTTAAAGAGCCAGCCTATGCTCCATGACCTTGGTCAGATTAACATTTTTATAGTATACAGTAAGTGTTGAGGCACAGAGCTGAAGAGTTATGTTTTTGCTGGTATCATGCTTTTTTTGAAGTGGTTTAATTCCTGGAACTTCCCTGAAAAGCCAAAATCAAAGTGGAAAGCTCTCAGTTTGGGCTTCTTTTCTCTCACATTCATCTTTTAAAAACAAATACAGTAGTACTTGGGATTTACTGTTCAGGACTTCCTGTTTGTCATACAACTATCTTCAGGTAGATGACTCTACAGATTCAGTGGATCAACATAGAATTTCCATGCTTTTACTTTGTCAAGACATATTGAAGAATTTCAGTTTTATAATTTGTCCTGAGATGGTCACTTTATTGCATAAAGCTTTAATTTACAGCTTCCATATGTTTGCACTTATAGTTCACACTGGCACTAATATATTGGAAACAATGACATATGTAACAACATTTTCTACAAATAGCACTTGAAAGAGGGCAACCATTGATTTTTCTTCACCAACTTCACTGAATCTATTGTGAGGACTCAAGATCAGATAAATGATGGATTGATTGGTAACAGTGTTTCATTTTGTATGTACATGCTTGGGAAATTACAGCAAAAGGAAGCTGCAATATAAAATATTTTGGGTTTAATTAGTTCAGCAGCTTTTAATTAGTTCATCAGAGTTTGTGCGAAGAGGTCAGCTATCACAGGCTGACGTTTTAATTATAGAACTGATGAAGGATCACTTGATTGAAGTCTTGATTCTTTTCCATTAAGGTTGAACTGCGAAACTGACCTTAAGCCGCCAGGTTATCGAGTAACTTTTGACTACACAAGCTTAAAGTAGTAAGATTTGTTTGTGTTGGGGTGGGACTGGTGGATTTAGAAATCTACTGAATGAAATGCTACATCGCACACAGAAGATAATGTATTCATGATTATCAAATTTGATCTTCAGTGATGTAAATATGGTGATATTCATCAGTGTTTCTCATTTCTCTGTTTCTTATCAGAGAATCTTCATGTCTACTGCCAAAGCTTTTAACACATCCCATCCTCACATTGTACAAACTGACCAATCACACTATAATAGATTGCACTTGACAAGAGCGATATACTTTATTTATTAATTTGGGTGAATAAGGAGGTTGTAATCCATCATCCTTCATCAAAATAGCCCCTGTATAGTAATCAAAATATTACCATATGTTACCATATGTTCACATACATCCTTATATTTAGTACAATCTACAAGTGGTGCTCTCAGAAAACAAATTATAACATTGTATAAAAAGAGTATTTTGTGTTACTGAACAAACCTATTTTTACACATGAAACCTAGGTCAAATAGTATTTAAAAAAATATATTAAAATCCTAGATATTTTGAAGTGTTTGATTGTCATTACCTGACATACATATAAGGGGTTAAGTCACTGCAGGCATGCTCAGTCAAACACTAATTCAGCACGGATGGATCACAGAAAGGTTGTGAGGTTTATTTGATGCCAAAATTCTTTCAGCTTTTTTTTTCTTCTTTAGAATAAATGTTTCATAGGTTGAGGTAAATTGAACCAAATCCTGGCCCAAGTCACTGTATCTTTTATTATTACAGTACAATAAAACAGTTAAGCATTCATAGTCTTATGGCACAAAAACACAGGCAGTAGAGACAAATTTATTTTGAGAAGGGATTGTAAGTGCAAATATTAGAAATTAATTTAGGGTAACAAAATATAACAAATATTAAATACTTGGGTAAACAATCTATGAACTATTCAGCTTTCAATCATTGCCTCCAATCCAGTGATGTATATACAATTAGAGGTAATGGAGATGGACAAGTATTGTTTGGAGTAAAGATGGGGCAAAGTGAGAATGTTCCTGCAGTGGAAACGCCCCACAAATTGATGTAAATAACATGGCTGAAGAAGTTAAGGTGCTTATGTTTGTTGGCTAAATCATCCATTAGCTTCAGTGCCTCAACATGTTGCCTGTCTGTCATGGTCATTACTGGGGAATAAAGAATGTACCAGGTGTAAACCATTGTTTCCATTATATAGAGACCCAAAGTGGTCAGTATTACATAAATAGATAATACATAATGAAATAAATAATCATATGAATATATGCAGACAAAATATGTAATAGAACCGAGAAATTGTGAAAGAATCAAATAAACTTTTGGCTACGCTAGCAGCATGGTTCTAGGGATGGCAACGTCAGTCTGTCGATGGTTGGTCGTCCGCCACTTTGGTCCAGACTGAAATATATTAACAATTTTTGAATGGCTTGAAAATTACATTTTATACAGACATTCATGGTGCCCAGAGGATGAACCCTAATTATTTTCATGACCCTCTGACTTCACCTTAAGCGCCACCAGCAGATCAAAGTTTTCACCTATCCAGTGAAATATCTCTACATCTATGTTATGGATTGTCACAAAATTTTGTACAGACATTCATGGTTTTCAGAGGGTGAACCCTACTGACTTTGGTGATTGCCTGACTAAAGCTCTAGAGCCACATTTGTGATTTTGAGTGCAATATCTGCACAGCTATTGGATGGATTGCCATGACATTTGTTACACTCATTCATGTCCCCCCCAGAATAAATTGTAATCACTTCAGTGATCCCTTAACTTTTCATCTAGCGCCATCATCAAGTCAAACTTTCACTTTGACCAAAACTAATGACATTTTCGTCAGCCTCAGCTGTACTTTGTGTTTGGTGCTAATTAGAAAATTTTAGCACTCTAACACGCTAAATTAAGATATGTGATAAACATTATAACCTACCTGCAAAACATCAGCATGTTAGCATGCTTACTTTAGCATTTAGCTCAGACTACTACTGTGCCGAAGTACAGCCTCACTGAGCCGCTAGAATGGCTGTATACAAATTACAACCAAAAAACTATAAAATAACATTTGATAATAATGAACAAGGTTTTAAGCATTTATAAAGTGATTCAGATTATTTTATTTCACAATTTTATGGTCATGTATTTTGTCTGTATGCATTCATATGATTATTTCATAAAGTCTTGTTTATTTATTTAATATTGAACACACTGGGTCTCCATAAAATCTAGCTGCCTTTCTTTTTTTTTTATTCTTTTTTTTTTTTCAAAAGGAAGATTCCTGTTATCATGCATCTATTTGCAGCCCTGCTCACAGCATTGGGAAACAGGTTCGACACATGTCTTCCTACCTTCCTCCACCATCCTTCATTTGATACAGAGTCTTTACATGTTTGATGCTGAGGTGTGAACAAACTGTGTTACCACTGTGTGAATTATACTGAAATATAAACTGTGGTACATCATGAATTGAAAACAAGGTATTTGTAATGCAAGATAAAAAGGACACAGGGCTCTGATTTTATTATTATTTTTGTTTGTCTTAACTCCAAGTTGCCACACTCTTGTCGTGATATTTGCAGTTGGACAGCTGGAACAACTATTAATTCTGTTCAGTTTTGTATATTTATTTACATAATTAATAATTATAGAGTGATATGTACAGTGCTGTGTCTCCTACACCTCCGGAGATAATGAGAATTTTACAAATTTATATTCTAAGAATTTAATTCAGAAAAACTGGATTGATTGGATTACATTTTATTTTTGTGATCATTGCTGATTTTTTTTCTTTTTTGTCATGTTTTCCTTCTGCTAACTGATGAATGTGTTAAGAATAAAAAAACATTAATTGTTGAATTGTTGTATTGAGAATTTTATTTATCCAGGTTTCATTAAAATTTTAAAATGGAAGCATTTCTGATGGATGGATGAATAATTCCCCAAGTCCAAAGAACATTAAAGCTCATTATGATTTCTCATAAGGAATAAAGATTTATTTTCCTCCAGATGAACTGAAACACTATGTAGATCACCTGCTTAAGTGCTTAATAAGCATGGAAAAGATGCATACTCCTATGGAATTACAGGAGAGCCATAAAAAAGAATAAGAAAATAAATGTGGAAATATAAAGAGAAATAAATAAAAGAATAAATAAGTAAATAAAATGTGAAAATATAAAGAGAAATAAATAAAAATATATAAATGTGGAAATCATAGACTGTATATGTCATGGACACGCCAGGCTCCACAACCCCACAACCACAACGTACTCCCTCACCAGAATTCTAATCAGGCCACCTGTTGCCAATTACACACCTGATCTCCATCTGCATCAATCCAGCCCCAGTACAAAAACACACGACTCACCTCAGTCAGTGTCCGGTCTTGTTTTAACAAGGACACTACTCTCTGCCCTGCAAGACAACGTTTTGGGCTCTCACCTTTGAAAAGAGTGCTATTTCCTCTCCTGAGCTCCCGTCTCCTGCATCATGTTCTCCCGTCTCCCGTGTGTGTGTGTGTCTCCAGCCTCTGATCTCTAACCCCGCTAAGCAAAGGACGGTATCAGTAGTTATTATCCATCATTCTACTCACTGCTTGTTTTCATGTACAATAAAACCATCTGTGTCTCCATCTTGGTATCTCCGGCCTACTCTGTCTGTAACAGTATAAAACATGGACGTAGTGTCCATGACGTCACCCATAGGGTCCTGAAGCGCCGTTTTGAAGCTCAAAGTGGGCCGTTGCCAACTTGGCAGTGCGTCACTCGGCCCAACTCCCGGATTACCAAAAATGGGCAAAGAGGTGGAGCGTGGGTGGAGCTGAGGTGCCTGGTTGCTCAAACACACCCACCTAGCTCAAAGTTACCAAGCTAGCTACAACAAAGAAGCTAGGGTATATGCTACTCTGCATTGCTAGCCGGCTAAAACCCTGTGGTATGCGGTTGGCAGTTTACGGTTGGTACCCAGTCATTGTACCAGCTTACTCTTGAAGTAAGTAGTTAACCTGAAATTTAATTAATACATGTCTAATGAACAATTTGAAGAAAATCAGTTAACCTGAATATAGATTTTCACAACTTTAGTTGCGAGTCATTTATTTGGCTGTCACTTGTTTATAAAGTTACTTTTAATAAGTTAATGTTGATAAGATAACATTAAGTTACCTACACGTGATTGCATAGTCATAATTATTATTGCCGCTTTTTTTAGCCTTTTAAGGACCAAACCAGAAATTCGAAAAGCTGCAGTTTGATTCTCAGTGCGGATGCGTTGCTGCACAATGGCTTACAGATAGATTGTAATTCCCACACTGCTATTTTGATTTTGATTTGTGTACTGCTACTGACTGCGCTGTGCGAGATATGATTGGTGAGAAAGAAAGGCACTTTTAATTTGTTACAAGATGTTTATTTATTTCAGTCCTTGTTGAGGTCATGGCCACCCGTGGTGCCTCCACCACACCTGCTACACACAGCATTAACTCTAAGTACCAGTCTTGGCTACTTGACTTTACAGCTGATTTTACATTGTCTGTCTTCAAAGGACAACAACAACATTTTTTAAAGACTGTCATCTATATTTTGAAGTGTTGCTCCCTTGTTCAACTTTCTCATACAGATGTGACATAATTGTATTGTAAACATGAAAAAAGTTAGCCACCCTTTATAGTTAACTATATATTTTTCATTATCTTAAGCATTTATTACTCATTTATTTTCCTCCCATAATCACAGTGTGGATCATTGGCGAGATAGCTACAGAGACCTTGGGAAGCAACCTCAGCATGCTGGGCTTCTGTGTCTGTTTGTTTGGCTGGGGTGGATTGCAGTGGAAAGGCCTTCTCGCCTTCTTCTCCCAGTCCCTGCGAGCCCTGACCGTCATGGCTAATGCTGAGTTTATTTTTTATGTTCATTATGGTTTTTAAAAAAAAGCGTTATGTAGCCATAACACTGTTACCACCTCTGCTCTTCCTCAATCGCACCCTTTTTTCCCTTTTCACCCTACCACCCCATGGACTCTGCAGCTCTCTGGGCATAGCTGTTACCTCTTGCACATCCCCAGTTTGTTGATTTTACATTTATAGTTTTAAATATTGTCCACCTTTTTGTGTTTTGTCCTTTTATTTAAAAAAAAAAACATGGTTCACATTTGAATAAATTCTATTTATATTTGCACTCTTTGTCTTTATTACTGACTGAAAATGTTAGATTTCACATTTTAATCAGATTTATATGCACACTGAGTAGTTATGCACCCCCGTAGGAGGTAACATTTATTTGCAATGTTGCAAACTCAGAGAAGGTCTTCCTCATGCAAATGCACAGGCTTATATAGTGAAACATAATCAGCTGATTGAATGCACCTGTGGCAAAGGTGCATTCCATCAGCCATGTTTTTTTGCTTGTAGCCACAAGAAACACAAGAAAAAACAATACCTGTGCAATACCCACAAGACGTTCTCAGAAATCGTAAATGAATGACACCTCTTTGGGGACTTCAAAACTATTCAGTGTGCAGATAATTGTTTTCAGAGTATAGTTTCTCTGTGAATGTTCCACATTTGCCTTAAAGAAATGTACAAACAAAACCAGCACATAACATTATCTTTTTTATCTATCTTTTGCTAAATATTTTACTTTCTGCTAAGATCTATGCAAAATATTAACCTACAAATACCATCTTAATAATTTCATTTATAAATATTAACTGATCCATTTTATATAACAAAACCACTACACAAGCAACAGTTTAAGTAATTAAAATCATATCTTGCATTCATGAAAACATCAATACTAAAGGCTGCAAAAAGTTGTTTTGTATGATTTGAGTTCACTTGACATAAATGAAATGTGTAACAGTAATTATAATGATAGAAACTATGGATAATCACCCAGTGTCATTATTTGGCAAAATCTTAAAAAAGTTATGTCTTAAAAGCTATGCCTTCAACCTTTAGCGTGGAGTACACATCACATTGGCCTAGGCTTGTAACTTTCCTCAAGCGTCAACCCAGCCCATATGCCATGACAAAAACGGGAAAAGACACAAAATGCCAATAAATGCAAGTTATTTATTGTAGTAAAGAAAATAAACTGAACTGCGTGTTGTAATTCCTTATTATCA